>JAKKIK010001639.1:0-15097 GCA_024500135.1 Heterodera carotae | reverse complement strand
AAAAAATTTTCTTCTCCAAAATAAGATAAGTTGATATAATTAATTAAAGTATTGTTATTTGAATAAATTTTCCAATTTATGCTGCCTTAACATTTTTATTAAAACACTATTTGCTCACCTGCAAATGGTTCTTTTATTTATTTTTTATTATAAGAGTTGATTATACACATTTAATTCTTTATAATCTTTTCTTTGCGATAAAAGTTGATATAAACTGACATTTTTTTTGGCTTCGAGGTTTTTACATAAATTTATATTTTTATAGAATACGATTGCCAAATATTCAGATTTAAAATAAAATTTTTGGTCAATTTTTTTTTACATACAATCATTTTTGGCGGATTTATAAAGCTTGATATTGGTTTATTTCTACATCAAATGTAGTTTTTATCGCTTTATATCTGTTTTTTATATTCATTATGATGATTACGTTGTCAGATTAGCTTACATAATTGTATCATAATTTTTTCTACTCTTTTGTTAATACATTTATAAAAATTTTTATTATTTACATTGTAATTAGCCTTCTATTAAAGATCAATGTCTAATTTATTTTTTATTCAAATTTTCGTGCGTGAGACACAAAAGTTGAGAATATTAATACATCTTATTAGTTTAATTTATTAATCTTGCGAAGTCTTCTTCAATCCATCTTTGTTTGTGCTGCTTGATGGTTTTGCTGTTTTGCTTTTAACAATAAAAATATTGAATTACAGTGATAAATTAATATTCATCAATTCATTTATTTATCATTTACATATATTTGCTATTCACTTTTTGAATTTGTTGCAATATTACTTTTCTACCTTTTGTTCATCGTTTTGGCATATAGATGTATTATTTTTGAAGTTATCAGATTTTTCGGACGGGCTGAACCTTGTTTATTAAACAACAGTTTTGGACTGATACCGTCGAGGTTAATGACAATTATAAAGCCTTGTTTTGAACTTTGTGAAATTTTTTCGGTTTAAGTCTGCTTTTTTAGGTTCAACATAAAGATTAAATCGTTCATAATAATAATTTAATAACTTAATTTGATTACGTTATTAATATACCAATTAAAATTTAGACTTTGTACTTAATATATTTTATAAATTATTTTATACCTTCAAATAAAATATAGTCAATTTTTTAAATGCCTTTCTTTCGATTTTAAGAGACATTTTTTTTGATTTCGCAGACAAACCTAGCTTCCCATGCACCCTTTGCCTGTCCCTTAGCCGATTTTTAGCATTTATTATTAGATTTTTCTTTAATTAATTTTAAAATTATTTAATTTAATGGATTTCTGCTTTGGTTTCAATATGCTAAGATTTCCCAACAAATGTATTTATTTGTATTTAAGCTCCGGTCACTCGCGGACTCGTGAAAAATTAGGTCTTTTTGCCACTGCTTCGTTAATACAATGCAAAATTTCAATTATGAAAATTTTAAAAATAAATTGTAATTAATTTTTTTTTGAATCGCTTTTCAAAAACAAACAAGGCTAAGCCTTTAATTTATTTTTTATATTGAAAAATTATAATATTTTTTGGTTTTTAAAACTTTACGAGCATGAATCCGTTTTTGTTCAGCCATTATTTGACTTTTTAAATTCTCTATTACATTTGGTGATTTATTATTGTAAGAAGTTTAATATTTCGCCAAATCTTTAAGCCTTTATTTATTTTATTCAAATGGCTAAGAATTTATTTTCATAAATTCACAATATCTCAGTAAATATTTGCCTTGCAAAATTACTATTGCTTTATTTTATCTTTTTTTTTGTATTATTTCTTTTGTTATATAAAATTAAAGTGTAATACGTCGTATTGAGCATCTCTTTCAGGAAAATCCAACGAGCGAAATATTAAGAAAGCTAATAAATTAGGGTGAGGATTTCTAAGTTTTTACTTATTTTTTCTGCGGCTTTAACTCGACGAGAAATGCACGAAAAACATATTTTTTTTTGTTCGAAAAACTTTCGTTTTAACGCCCCTATTCGACCCTAGGAATCCCTATTTTGGATGTTCGCCCCTAAAATAAGTTTTTATCCCTATTTTGGATGTTTGCCCCTAAAATAAGTTTTTATCCCTATTTTGGCGTTTCGCCCCTATTTCGCGATTTTAAATTTTCGAAGGATAATTCACTTTTTTTATTAGTAATTCCTTTCAAATACACCAAAGAAAATCTATATTTTAAGCCAAAATGCCTAAAATTCAATCAAAATCTGCATTTATGCGCGACAGGACTGGACCAAAAAAATTGAGGGCGAAGCAATTTATTCCATTAATGGAAAAATAATTTTTTGTCAAGTTTGCGAAAAACAGCAATTTTAATAAATTTCACCCTTACATTTCAAACTATTATTTATTTATTTTTTATGTAGTCCATCTTTAGTTTTAGGCCTATACAATATTTAACTCCGTTACATTTTTATTTATAGTCACTTGTATTTAACGGTTATAAAGGTATTTAAGACCTTTTCTTTTTAATCTTGCTATGGTAACTTTAAATCTTTAAGAATCGTGATATCAGCTCATATTTTAAACAGTAAGCTTTTTGTATATTTTTTCTTCAATTTATATTTTGCGTCTTTTATGGAAGACAGCTGCGAAAAATTTATTTCATCTTTATAATGAATGAATCCTTTAATTTTTTTATTTAAATTTTTTAATTTAAGGGATAAAAAGATATTAATAAAAAGAAAATCACCAAATCTCGTGTTATTTTCAAAATATGATATAATTATTAGAATTTTTTTAAATTAGGTACCACATTCTTTATTTTTAATTAAATTTACAAAGCAATTTAAATTCTTAGAATCTTATCCGTTATTAAGGCCAGTTTTTCTAATTTTTTGTATATTGGCGCGTGATTATTTATCATAAAATTAATTAATTTATTTTTAGCAAATCAACATTATTGGTGATGTCTTTCTTGTACATTATCCAACATCAATATTTAAATTCCAACAAAAACTTTTAACTGTTTAATTAATAATAAATGGCTTTGTTTCTATTCCAGACAATGATGAAGGCGGGTTGTAGAAGTTTGTTATTTAATTTTTAATATATACCTTAATAATTAAAAGGAATTAAAGATTAATATTGAGCTTCATATTTCTTTAATGATACAGTTTGTTTTTGGTTAATCATTATGTAATCAATCTTCCGTTCTTTCTTTAAGATTATATGGGTTTTTATTTTGGTACAAATTATGGCTAACCTTTTACTCTTGTTCTTTGGGGGACGTCGGTGTCGGTTCCTTCGCCTTCTTCGACTCTTTTTTGCTGCTTTAAACAGTTAAGGAAATGTACAAACAAGACATAATTAGTATTTTTTTTTAAATATAACTACATTAAGCATTTTATTTTATGATTAGGAATATGTATATTTTATGAATTAGGTTCCTTTATTTGGAATTAAAAATTATTTTTTTGAGTTATTATTGGTTATATTGATAATTGAGGATGGCGTTTTAGATTTTTTTTTCTTTACAATAAATAATTTCTTTGTGGTACAATCCCAGTATACCACAGCGACTACACTGCAATCAATCACCAAGCTGAGTACGAACTCTTATATGTGCTAATTAGAGATTTCCATTGATTAAATATATTTTTAATAATAAAATATGCACGGATTGTCTCGTACAAAAATTGTAAATTTAGATTCAAATTCGACAACTTTAAAGGGAACAATCGGAGCTTTGGATTTTATCAATTAAATTAGAGCCTTTTTTTCGTAAGAAAATAGATTTCGTTTAGGTAAACTTCAGTTTTCTTGGTTTAAACGTTAATGAATATGTTTATATGTGCTCTATTTCATGTTAAAATATATTACAAATATCCTTATAAAGTGTATTTGCTTTGATGTAAACTGTAAAGGTACCATACTTTTTAAACTGCAATTCGATGTTTTTTTATAAATAATTATTTTACTCACAAAAAAAATTAAAGAAATATAAATGATTATTTAATTGATTATTATGCAGCCATACCGATTTTACCGGATACATAAATGATACCAGAGTGTGAGTATTTTTGCTATGCAATAATTATTAGCCTCTTTAGTTTTATACAAAATTATATTAGTTGTATTTTGAAAATAATTTATACAAGAATATTTTTGCAAAACCTTTTTGGTTGAACGCTTTGGGTATTAGGCAGAAAATTTTGCCAGAATCTATTACTTTACAGAAATGAATTGTTCAATTAAGCAAGTTATTTTTTATTTGTGCCAATTGTCTACATTAATTAATATAATTAATTGAGTTTTCGACTTTTAAATTCCTTTAATTAAATTTTATTTTGCCTTTATTTTATTGTATAAGTATTGCTAGAGTAGTTTAGTAGATTGATTAAATTTTTTCCTTTTTGAAGGTCTCGTCGACTTTTTTAATTCATGCTTTAGTTTTGCTTATTCTAAGATCATATTTTGATTTTAAATATTTGTTATTTTTACTTAAAAGGGATGGGTTTTTAGATTTAAATTATAAATTTAGAATCACGGATTGTCGGATTGTCAGATTATCTCGTACAAAAATTATAAATCGTAATATTTGTCGTAAATTATTAATTTGGTTTTTTTGAGATTTAGTTTATTGGTGTCATGATTTGTGTTTACCGAAATTAAGATCGCGATTGAAGTGGTTTTCTCAATCTTTCTTTATTATATGAATTTTATTTGTTTTAATATTTACGGAACAATTACACGAAACATTGATTAATTTTTAATTATTCTCAGTCCGATGATATTACTTTATTCAGATATTTATTTGTTTTGTTATTCAAGAATTTTACACATTACTTTTGGCATCACCAATTAATTTTTATTTAATTTCACAAATGTATAAAAATGTCCGAAAGCGAATAACATAACGGACACAAGTTCAGTGGGTTTGTTTAATGCTGGTGTTGATGCTGCAGTTTTGGCACAGACTCGTGTTGGTGTGCACTATATTTCTGTTTTTGTACAATGAATGAAAAAAGTGTTATTTGTTTTTTTAATATTATTATATTATGAATTCAACAATAAATTTTTGTAATGTATTTTTACATAATTTACTATTTTTATTTTGTGAATTAGCTTATGTGGCGACATATTTATTTGGATTTTTAGATTCTCCAAACTAATAAAGTTGGATATATTAATAATAAATGCTTTATTATTTGAATAAACTTTCAAATGCTCGGCTCTACAGGCTGCAGTTGCATTTAACCTCTTTTTATTTTAATTATTAATTATTAATTTCTATTTTACATTTATTATACTTTTCATTAATTAATCGATAGACAAGTAAAGGATGTATTTTGCAGTTCAAAATCATTGTTTGTTTGTTTGAAATTCTTTTTATTTGGTTTTTTTCATAATGAATTTGGTAAAAATATCTCAAACGATAGCTTCTTTTCATTTACTCAAGAAACCATTAGATGGATTAATCCGCTTTTTTGGATTCTTTGTGCTATCTATACATTTTATGTTTAATTTATTAAATCTTTTCTCATAAATTTATTTATACCTTTTATTTGTAGTAATTTACAATTTTTTTATAAATAGTTATTATTCTATTCATCTTTTTTTTAAATTTGAGGGCGAATATTTTTATCCTGATGAAAGAAGTGTAATAAGATTCAGCGATCTAGGCCAATAGACTGGTAAAATATGAAAAAATCCGTGCAATTCCGCATTTCGGTTTCTAATAATCATCCAGACCAAATGCTATTTTTAACCATTTTCCAGCAAAACGTAAATTGCCCTCAAAAAATTATTGTAACATATTGGTACTCTTTGTCTGTTTGATGTTTATTTTGTTATATAAAATTATGAATTCGTGATGTTTTTCACCAATAACAAAAAGCGCATTTTATTTATACCTTTCTAGCACATTGAATTACATTCTGCACAATAATTGGTTAATTTTATTTCCAATGCAACCATTGTTTTATTTAATTATATCATTGTGTACTAATAATATGTTTTTATTCAGTTATTAATTTTATAATTTAAGTAATTATTTAATTTATTCTTTTCTTAACACCATGGAGATGTGTCTTGATACATGTGCTTCTCGCAAGACTTCCTATTTTATTTAAAAAAGATTTTTTAATTTTAAAGCATTTTTTAATAATATTGCCATTTACTTATTGCAACAAAACAGTGATGCCGACCCGAACCCGAAACCCGAGACCCGAAACCCGAAACCCGAGGTTTTTCTCAACCCGAAACCCGAAACCCGAACCCGAAATTTCTTGAGTGCCCGACCCGAAACCCGAACCCGAAATTTTTCTCAACCCGCGGCATAGACGAAAAAATATGCACTGGTAATGATGGATATTTGAGTAAAATATTGAGAAAAGAAGGAGGGAAAGGAAATTTATATCATAATTCTGCAAAATAAATAAAGAATATAATGGACGAGTGGGTTGCGTTGTGTGTTTCACTGGGATGTCCGGTGCGGTGTGGGTTCGAATCCCACGGTTTGTAAATGATTTTTATAATTTTATTTTCAATTATTTATGCAGGGAATAAATGTTTAAGTTTCTCTTATATCTTTTCGACTTTTTAAGTATTTTTTTGGCGTGAAAATAACTCCCTATAAAATTTAATTTTAAAATTGTAATTTATGAGTATTTATGGGCCATTTTTACAACAAATTTTCATAAGGAAACCCAGCTAAATTCTCAAAATTTTCCCTGCGGCGCCTATCGGCACCGCCTGCTGCCCCACCACGTGTTACAGTACTCAGCGCTAAAAATCATGCTGAAAATTTCTATTTTGGGCAAATTTTCTTAACAAAATACCGCTTAAAATGTCAAAAATTTCCTGGCGGCGCCTATCGGCACCGCCAGGCCCACCGCCCCACCCATAACAATTTTATTGTCTAAGTTCAATGCAAAAAAAAATGTTTAAGGTGAGTAATAAATTAAATTTAAAAAAATTTCTAGATTATTCTGAAAAAACCCGAAACCCGAAACCCGATACCCGAAACCCGAGGTTTTTCTCGACCCGAAACCCGAAACCCGAACCCGAAATTTTTCGAGTGCCCGACCCGAAACCCGAACCCGAACTTTTTCTCAACCCGCGGCATCACTGCAACAAAAAACAATTAATGAGCCTTTTAATTTACTTTATTTTTTTCTCTTTGCGTCAAAGTGAATTCTGTAAGGGTTTATCGCTTTATATCTGCTTTTCTTTGATTCAACATAGAAATTTATTTGTTTTAATTAATTGCAAAATTTATTACATATAGATGGATATTACTTTTTAGATGTGATTTGGCACAGCATGAGCATGTGTCCACTTTCGTGAACGCAAATCCTGCACTGACTGTAGTCTTAGTCTTGAGAACAGTTTCGAATTGATATTTTGATCTTGATTTATTGTTGTATGAAACAATTTTTATTTGATATATGTTTTTACCTTATCGGCAAAAGGATCTCAAACGGTATATTTTATTGTGCATTAACTTTTTTATTATAATAAGTTGATATACACCTAAATTTAATAGATGTCTCAATATTTAACGGTTATCATTGTTATTTTTCATCTTTTGAAATTATAATTATGTAGGCATGGCATATCGCCGTTTTAATTATATACAAAATCTTGTTAAATTGCAATCCATGTAATTTTTTATAAGTATTTAATTAATCTTACGTCAGGTAAACAAAATAAAGAATATTAAATGATTATTTAATTGTTTTCTCAATAACAAATTATACTTGCAATGGGTGAATGCTTTTCAAGATTTTCATTCAAATGTAAAAGGGTAAAAATCCCTTTTTAAATTTATAATTCACTTTTTCTGAATAACCAGCCGAATTGGGTAATTGATCTTTTCATTGAATTGTATAATAGGTTTTAAATTCGTTCGGCAACGATTGAATTACGCTGAAACTATTTTAGCGATTTTGGTCAAAGTATGATATAATGTTTTAAGAACTTTTTAATTTAAAGAAGAAGCAGCATTTCTGCAAACAAACCAATTAATATCAAACATTTTCGACATAATAAAACATCTATTATAATATATTTGCTAAACTTTACAATTATAACTTTTAAAAACTGGCTTTGAAGTTGGAAATTTGGAATATTCAGAATACGCATTCCTTATGATTTGAAAAGTTTTCAATTATTTATATATTATTTATTTATACCATGATAGTTTTTTTAACTGTCGCTGTTCCATCAACTGTAAGATCTGGACAATTTATAACACATTATGTAATGATGAAAATTGTTTTTATAGTAATTTATTTTTTTGATTTCACACAAAAAAAGTTTGAATTTAGTATAAGTTGTTTTTTTAAATAAATCCTTTTTTAAGCGTAAAAATTCTTAACAACATTATCATGATTGCTACTTATTTTTATTTTGTTGTTAAAATATTTTTGCATTCTAACAGTTGTGTTCTTTCCCGTAAATTTTTCTTCACTTCTAACAATTATAGTTTTTATTTTTGTTCCTATTTTGCTGTAGAAAATATTTTAACTCAATAAATATGTGCTTTTATTAATAACTTTTTTGAATTTTCAAGTAACTTTTCTTTTGTTTTGGGTAATTAATAAGAGACAATTAAATTTTTTATTATTTGCAAAAACAATGCATCATTTTACGTATGGAGTCAATGAAGTTTTTCTTTCAATTGTTGTAATATCATAAGTTACATAATACCACCAATTGAAGCTTATACTATTGAAACTTGCTTAGTATAGCGTGTAATGACAACAATAACTATCACAATTTCAATCTAATGTTTTATTATCTATAAAATGATTCTTATTTCTTAGTATAATACTTACACCAAATTAATTTTATAATATTATTGGAATGATTTTTACTTTTTATCTTAGTAGTATTTGTTGGAGACATTAGATTATCTATATATAATATTTTTATTTATAAATGTATGAACGATTAATAAATCTGTTATTATACGTACATGGCGGCAAATGGCTTGTGCGTTTTCGGAATTTTTATAATTATGGCTGTATATTTTTATAAAATATAATTAATAACTGATTTGATAAATTCTTATGCCATTTTATTATCTCAACCAGGTTTAGTTAACAATAATTAGAAAATACTGTTTAACATGTGTTAATTTTATTCCTAAGTTCTAAGTTTATTTCATTTTTGATATGAAGCATTATAAGTTTTACTTAAGAAACTATTTGAAATTTTTTTACATTTGCGTTGTTCAAAAATTATGTTTGAACCGTTTATAGCGTTTTTTCTTAAAGCTGCGGCTCAGGCCCCCTGGCCGCAGCCTGCATACGATCACGATCAGCAAAGTCGGCCACACGCGCGCGGCGTAGACGCGGCTGAAAATTAGAATAAATGTTAAATGGGATCTCATAGCTTTTTTAGTATATTGTTAATTTTGATAAATTAAGAATTTGTATTTATCTTAGTCTGATTTTATACAAATTATATTATTTGTATTTAAAAATAATTTAAACAAGAATATTTTTGCAAAAGCCTTTTTAATTACTTTACAGGAATATCTTTTGCAAAATTCTTTTTAATTATTTTTCCAATATAATCATGAAGCTTTTATATTAATTTAAATAATTTATGTTTTATTATGGATACCTTTATAACGATGCCTTTTTTAATACACCAAGAATAAAAACTAATCATTTATAGCATCAATAAAAGGTATGTAATTTTAAGTTAAAATAATTAGATTTGTCTGATGTTTCTTTTCCGATTATTATGCAAGTTTTCTGTTTTAACTTGAAATCATTTATTCTTTTTTGTTAATGTATGATTTGGGGCTTTCTATTAGTCATTTGAATTTGGTTTAAGGATTGCTTCTAATCATTTTTTTGTGATGCATTCATGCATTTATAACATTGAATAAGGTATATTATTTCACTGACTATTTTATTTTAAATTAGTTTATTAGTTATTTGTTATTTAATTGGTTAATATCAATCTTAATATTTTTTTTTCTATTTTGCTTTTTTGATAAGAATTTTCACAATAAAACTGCTGCTTAAAGTTTTAATTTTTTTGTTTGATGTCGAAATTGGTTCATATCGATCAATTTTATTTAGAAGTTTAATGTATCGTGGCTTTTTGCTGTTCAGTGTACCATGACACATATTTGTGCCCGCTTTCATAAATGCGACTTTTGCAGTAATTTTTCAATGGCATCTCTATGTTTATTTTGTCTTGGAATTACAAAATAAATTCAGCCAACATTGATCTCAAAAAATGTAACCATTTTTTTAAATTGAAACTATTTAAATTTGTTTGAAGATCTTTTATTTTAGTTTTTTATAATAAAAGCATTAAGTGCTTACTGGAGCTGCAAACGTTTTGGGTGAGATAAACCAAATCAAAATATGAGAATTTAATGTTTGGTCAATATTTGTTGAAGTCTTTAATAAACGAATTATTTAGACTAACCTTTTATTTAAGTTTGGTAGTATTAATGCAAGACAAATTGAAATTCTTTGATGAATTATTTCTAAATAGTTTGTTTTAGTTTAACTTATGCTTTTTCACTACAATTTATTTGTAGCTTCCTAGAATTAAGTTTTGGCCATATATCTTTACTGTACATTTTTTTATCTCCTTACAAAATAAAAGATAAATGTATTTATTTATTTATATTGCTAATATAATTAATTATTCATTTGTCTGCCGCATCTGGTGTACATTTTTCAATGAACAAATATTAATTCATATTTAAAATTATTTTTTATAATCAAGTCTAGTCCTAATCATTATTTGGTACATTTGCGCACCAATGTGAAAAGGTAAAGTTTTTTTCAAAACAATGTAAAATAGTGATAACATTCACTGTAGTGTGTGTGTGTGGTCCTTATGTCCATGAAGTGTGATCCTTTTCTTGCACTGCCTTGCCTTTCTTTAAGTTGAGGCTTTAATATTCAAATAGTAAAATGTACATATATTTAGCCTTATTTAATGCTAAATTTATTTAGCGTGTGATCATTTTTATTTTCTACTGATCATAGTACAAATCTTGCTGATTAAATGATTTTGAATTCCTTATTATCTTTGCCAATATATTGATTAATTGGTTTTTAAATGCATTTATTTTATTCGAAATTGTCCATGACTCATTGTTTTTGATGGTTTATACAATAAAATGTTGTAACGACAATCGGTGAGTAATTGTTTCTATACTATTTATTCGGTAAGTATTAATTATATAATCAGAACAATTATTGCCTTGTGTTTTAAATATTTAAATTTTAAATTTTTATTTGTGTCTTTAATCTAATTATTGATGTTTTGGCTTCCGCGGCTTTGTCATATCCAGAGAAAAATCAGTTGTCTGTTGAACAAGATCACCTTTCATCTCTATGTTTGGTTGAACGCTTGGGTATTAGGCATAAAATGTTGCCCGAATCTATTACTTTACAAAAATCAGTCGTTCAATTAAGCAAGCTATTTTTTATTTGTGCCAATTGTCTACATTAATTAATATAATTAAATGAGTTTTCGACTTTTAAATTCCTTTTATTATATTTTATTTTATAAGTATTGCCAGAATAGTTTAGTAAATTGATTAAATTTTTTCCCTTTTGAAGGTCTTGTCGACTTTTTTAAATCATGTTTTTGCTTATTCTAAAAACATATTTTGATTTTAAATATTTATTATTTAATTAAAAGGGATTGGTTTTTTAGATTTAAATTATAAATTTAGATTTTTTTTATTTCAATTGAAATTGTTTCTATAACATTTGCTTCATCCTTAAATTTAATTTTTTCTTTTGAGTAGTTACTCTTTCTCTTATTATATGGGTGCACGAGAATAATATTACTGCCTTTTTCTGGGCTTTATAAATAGGTTTAGGCCATATTACAAATCTATTTTATATTTCTTTGTATTTCAACAAATGCAATTTATGAAAACAAAAATAAGTGTGAATATTTAAAATTATGAATTATCTATCAAATTGCTTTTTGCCAGGTCCACTTATTGGTAAACTGATTCGTATCGTACTTCTCATCTTTTTCAAAAATGTTTTTGTTTTATTTTTACTAAATAAAGAATTTTTATTGATAAAAGATTTTTGGACTATTCATTGTATGCATTATTTTTGTTTATACATTTATTCAACATTACATATAATTCAGCTTACTTAATACTTTCTTACTGATATTTTAATTTTTTGTTCATAGTCTGGTTATTGAATTTTTAGACTATTAAATGTCCCAGATGCCTTCTTTTTAGCGGTCGCTGAGCGGTTGGTGAACTTATTTGTTCATTTATTTGCATTATCAAATTATCATTTGCGGATATACATCAAATTTTATATATTTGAGTAAAAAAAAGTTTCTTCTCTCAAGATTAAATTTCACTCTGAGCTTCGCCAATGAAAAGTTTTTAATTAAAAAATTGTCTGTTTATGAATAAAATTGATTATTTATTTTTTAAATTTTTAATGATCAATTTATAGCCATTTAGAAATAGAGATAAGTAAATTGATTACGTTAAATATTATTGTTGGCTAAAACATTTGATTAACGAAATCAAAATTGCTACAACTGGCTAATTTTATCTTATTCAAATGTTTTTAATTTTATTTTAGTCGAATATTTAAAAGAATTCACAAGTTTAGTTTATTGCATGCATTCATTTTTATGTAAAATATTGTCGCACACAAAAAATAGATATTTAAAATTTTGGTGATTGGTAATAATGAATAATGTGGTTTCTCTTTGTTTTTAACTTTGCAGTTGCTTGTTTTTCTATTGTATCTTTTCGCTTTAACAACATGCTTTGGTATAAACGTAAATTTAAATTTTTGGATTGCCATTGATAAAATATAAATTTTATTAATAAAAATAAGCACGGATTGTCGGATTGTCTCGTACAAAAATTGTAAATGTAGACTCAAATTGGACAATGCCTTGCTTTAATTAATTAATTAGTTTATTACATCATTTATTATTATTTTGTGAGACAGCTTATTCATCAGCTTAGAATAATTCTTTCTCCCCTTTTTTGTCACATTAAATCATTTTTTTAAATAAGTTTTAGTTTTTTTATTTGTTTGCTCGTTATAGCTTTTTATTTTTCTTTTTAAATTTACTTGTTACTTTTAATTTTAATAATCCTTTGCGCAACATTCGCAATAAATGCCATATAAATCATGTTGCTTGACCAATCCCTGTAATAATCTTTATCTCAATTTATTGATTGTAGTTTACTATCTTGTTTTTTTATTTTCAAATGAACAATTTACACATAAACGCCGCATTTTGCTTTAATAATTTTTATATTGAAATGATTTTTGAAATTTTTTATCTTGATTTTAAAATTACGAAATTAGAATTACTTTTATTTGTTTGCCTTATTGAAATAAATGTTTTTGAGTTTATTGAAATTTTTTGTCTCATATCTGGTGTGAAGCCTGCTTGCATTGTGTTTCAATATTTGTCAAAAAATGGCAACAATGATTTTGCGTAAACTAGTATGTAAATTTTTGTAATATTTCAATTGCAAACTGAAGTTTTTTATTTTGGTTTGTTGATAAGAGCATAATTTTTTGATATTTTAATGAAAAAAATAAAATAGCTCTGTTTTATTAAGCTTGTAATTGAAACATCTGTTTTAATGTAAAGATTAAATATAAAAATAAAATCATAAGCGAACTTCACAATCGAATTCGTATGGCATTTTGGTATTTTGTATAGGTCTTTCTCTCATAATTAAAATTTAATTTCAATTTACCTTTTTTTAATTTTTAATAAGTTTTCAATTTGTTTGGCAATGATTGAGTTACGGTGAACTTGTTCCTAGGACAATAAGGCATAACACCCTGTCCGGGCCGGTTATTGCGAACTAGGTTCAAGTCGTTGTGTATCCTTCGAAAATGGTCCCTGAGGCACCTCACTTCCTCCTGTGCGACATGCATTGGCGTCGGCTTATTTAGTTTTGTTAAGAGTTGGTGTATTCTTTGTTCAAAATTGCTTATAAAGTAGAAATTCATCAATTTTGATTTAAAAAATTCTTTTTATAAGTATAACACAAATTGGAATTTGGTATATTATTTAAAATTTATTTACTTTTCAAAATTTATAATGTAAAACAAATATAAATTTTTGTTATCCCTGGGCTTTTTTCTCTGCTGATGCATGTTTTATTTCTCATTGGTAATTTTTTACCGTTTATTCATGTTATAATAAACAATAACTCTTAATAGTGGGATTTTGGTTTTGAATTTTATATTAATCTTTATTACTAATTAAATATTTTTGCGAATATTTTAACCTAACTTCTTTGATTACTGTTTTTCACATTAATTTTTAGTTATTCTTTTTGATAAATTATAAATCGTAATATTTGTGGTAAAATTAATTTGGTTTTCTTTTGAGATTTATTTTATTGGTGTCATGATTTGTGTTTACCAAAATTAAGATCGCGATTGAAGTGGGTTTCTCAATCTTTCTTCATTATATGAATTTTATTTGTTTTAATATTTACGGAACAATTACACGAAACATTGATTAATTTTTAATTATTCTCAGTCCGATGATATTACTTTATTCAGATACTTATTTGTTTTGTTATTCAAGAATTTTACACATTACTTTTGGAATCACCAATTAATTTTTATTTAATTTCACAAATGTATAAAAATGTCCGAAAGCGAATAACAGAAACGGACACAGGTTCAGTGGGTTTTTTTAATGCTGGTGTTGATGCTGTAGTTTTGGCACAGACTCGTGTTGGTGTGTCACTATATTTCTGCTTTTGTACAGTGAATAAAAAATTTTTTATTTGTTTTTTTATTATGAATTCAAAAATAAATTTTGTAATGTATTTTTACATAATTTGTTATTTTTATTTTGTGAATTTGTGGCGACATATTTATTTGGACTTTTAGATTACATGCTAGCTTTTATAGCTTCTTTTTTCGTTTGTTTCAAATAAAAAATTTATTCTCCAAAGTAATATAAGTTGGATATATTAATAATAAATGCTTTATTATTTGAAAAAAAACTTTCAAATGCTCGGCTATTTTATTACTACAGGCTGCATCAAGAAATAGAATTTCGATATTTTGATAATTTTGTGCAGTTTATTCATTTCGCTTATTTTACAGATAATTTATCTTTTTTATTTG
>JAKKIK010001638.1:0-15113 GCA_024500135.1 Heterodera carotae | reverse complement strand
TTCGATCTTTTAGTTTCCTTTTCCAAAATTAATTGGCTGATTAATTCGAAGAAATATCGATTTATTGTTCAATGAATTTTTCGATCTGTTAGTTTCAGTTTCCTTTTCCAATTAATTGATTGATCAGTATTCTCCCTGCAATTATCGTCATGGATCAATTAATTGGCTGATTAATTCGAAGAAATATCAATAAATTGATCAATGAATTCTTCGATCTGTTAGTTTTTTTTCCAATTAATTGATCAATTAATTGATTGATCAGTATTCCCCCTGCAATTATCGTCATGGACCAATTAATTGGCTGATGAAAATTCGAAGAAATGTCAATAAATTGATCAATGAATTCTTCGATCTGTTAGTTTCCCCTTTTTAATTGGATTTGCTTTATCCCAAGGAATTTGTTAACGCCCAATCGCCTGTCAGCTACATCATTCTTGTCCGTCTGCGCTTCTATGATGACGTTAGACCATTTGAATTTGTGAATGAGCGAACGCGGGAACGGCTAACATGTCAATTGGTTGAAGAAAGAGATCACTTCGATGGTTTTGTAAAGTACTTGCTGTTGAAGAGGGGCCCAATTTGGTGGGGCGAAAGCGAATGGGCGGAAAGCGTTCGGCAAGCAACCGAAGAAGCATTGAAGCCTTTGACGACGGGATTGAATATTGATCTTTGTTGATGATAAAACGTGATCGATGCCACAGGGCTTAGGGGCTAGGGTGTGAATATTTCCCATTAAAAAAGTAACAAGTTTTGTATGAAAATGAAAATTTTTGGAACATTTTCTTAACAAAATTCCTCGTCACACGAAGGTGCATGGAAAAAGCACCCCCCTAAAGATCAACTTTTTTTCATTTATTACACTCCCCCCCCCCCTCCCGGAAACCCATGGTCTGGCTAAGCCCTTGGCTGATGATATCATTTCCATGAAAAAAGCATATTTCTAAACGATTTAAAAAAAATGTCGAAAAAATAAATATTGTGGCACTTCCATGTTTTGTGACCCCCCAGCGCCCAAGCAAAATCTCAAAAATGATGGTTTGATGAAACAAAAAATTTTGAATCGATTCTCGTGGGTCCATTTTTTCTTCTAAAAAATGGAGGCTTTTTACGAGGGGGATTATATTCGAGGGAGGGTGAGGCTCTATTTTGTCAGTCTACTTCCCCCCCCCCCCTTCCCTCGCAGCACCACGCTCTAAGGGCGGGGGGGGGGCTTTATTTGAGGGGGGAGAAGGCTTTAATACAGGAAATCGAATGGATAGCTGTTCACTTGTTTTTCTTTGCTTGGCACACCGAAAGGACAAAGATCTGAATATTTTTTTTATCATTTTCGGCATTTTTGCTATTTAATCGTTTAAGCGTCGAAATCAAAATTTAAAAAATTGGATATTTGCGCGGCCAATTACAAATAATGGTTGAGGAATGTGTTTTTGTTTGTTTGTTCGTCCGTTTAAAGCGTTTCTGGCCATTTGTTCGATCGCGCGACATTTCTCCTTCCGCTCATAGCAATTTTTCGTCGACCACCTGCACTTGCCCGGCGGGGTCCAATTCGCATGTCCAACACATTGCCTCCACGCGGTGGCCCATGCCCGCGTGGCTGTCCTCGCGGGCATAAAATTTTGTCTGCAACTTTCGGCTAAGCGTCTTGCCGGGTCCCTGCGGAGGGTGCAACATTATCATTTATATGCATTTTAAATACCGTAAATTTCTATTTAAAGCCCACAGGGTTCAGTTTTTCACAACTCCCCCCCCCCCTCCTACTCCTCCAAAAAAAGTGAATGATGAAGCATTATTCGAGAGAATTTTATTCACGGGAACAGGGGGGGGGGACTTAATTGGAGGACAAGGCTTTATTTTTAAACCCTCCTACTTTATAGGGGAAGATTTTATTGAAGGGCGTGTGGGGATTTATTGGAGAGGGTGGTTTTATTGAAGGGATGTGGTTTTATTGAAAGGGTGAACGCTTTATTGGAGGGTATGGCGGCTTTATTTGAGGGGAAATGGAAGGCTTTATTGGAGGGGATGGGGACTTTGTTGGAGGGAGAGAGGGGGGCTTTATTGGAGGGAGGGGGCTTTATTTGAGGGGAGATGGGAGGCTTTATTGGAGGGGATGGGAGGAGCTTTATTGGAGGAAGGGGGGGGGCTTTATTGAGGGGAGATGGGAGGCTTTATTGGAGGGGATGGGAGTGGCTTTATTGGAGGGTATGGCGGCTTTATTTGAGGGGAGATGGGAGGCTTTATTGAAGGGGGTGTGGGGACTTATTGGAGGGGGTGGATGGCGGCTTTATTTGAGGGGAGATGGGAGGCTTTATTAAAGGGCATGGGGATATAGGAAATCGATTTGGATAAATCTTTTTTTGTTGGCACACCGAAAGGACGAAAAGAATGTCCTGTCGAATGCCCTTCCGTGACGGGTCAATGCCCGTTGTGTTCCACATTGCTGTATATTCGCCAGAGGAGCAGGGCGGATTCTCGGACACCAGCTCCAAATCGCTGCCACCGATGTGAAGAGAGCTAAAAGCGAAAAAATACAAATTTAAAATAGAGCATTTACTAATAAATTTAAAAATCATTTCGAAAATTTATAACTAAAAAAAGTAAAAATAAAGGATTTTTTATTTTTCGCTTGAATTTCAATTAATTGTTCAACTTAGGACCAATTAATTGGGTAAAGGAATGAATTTCAATTCCAATAAATTGGTCAATTAATTGATCAATTGATTATTTCATCTGAATGTCCTGTCTCTAATTCAAACATTTTTTTTTGAACTCTAAATAATTTTAAAATTTCCATTTCGCGCGGCCAAAATGTCGGGACATGCCGCGAGATTGAAGGAAATTTGGGGAAATTTTCCCAATCCCCCCTCCCGCCGAAATTTTTTTCTGGATTAAGGGCTTAATGCCATCCTGCTGGGCTTACATGAAATCCTGTGCCGGCTTACACTGCAAGCCCACTTTGTATTTGCAATTTGAGTGCAGCTTCAGTGTGCGCTGCGATGTGCCAAAACGGCTGCCGTCCTGCTTGAACATGATCGGCGTGCCATTCTCCGCGTCACTGAACCAAAAAAAACATTTGGGCACTTTATGAATCCAATTTGGAAATCTAAGAGTCCAATAAGGGCAGAGTGGCAATCTCGAAACTCTCCAAAATTGTGCCGCCGGGATTAAAAATGGCGGCTAAAATTTGAAAAATGCCGGCAAAAAGAATTTTCGTGAAAATCGCGAAAATGGGGCGGGGGAGGGGGGGGGGGGTCCAGTCCAATCGACTTCTATTGATACCAATGATGAGAGTTTAGTTTATGAATCCAAAATTGGCCTAAAAAATAGGCCTAAAAAATTGCCGTGTTTTTGCCGGGTTCTTGAAAATTCTTGTCAAGTTTTTGAGTTTGGCGATCGCATCTCTGTTGCTAACACCGTATTTCCTCTAATAGCCGCCCCCTCCAAAAAAGAAGTCGATTGGACTCATAAAAGTGATTAGAATCAATAAAAGAAGTCGATTGGACTCGTAAAGTGATTAGACTCAAGAAAAGAAATCGATTGGACTCATAAAAGTGATTAGACTCAAGAAAAGAAGTCGATTGGACTCATAAAAGTGATTAGACTCAAGAAAAGAAGTCGATTGGACTCATAAAAGTGATTAGACTCAAGAAAAGAAGTCGATTGGACCCATAAAAGTGATTAGACTCAATAAAAGAAGCCGATTGGACGCATAAAAGTGATTAGACTCAAGAAAAGAAGTCGATTGGACTCATAAAAGTGATTAGACTCAAGAAAAGAAGTCGATTGGACTCATAAAAGTGATTAGACTCAAGAAAAGAAGTCGATTGGACTAAAAAAAAAACTTGATTATCGATTGATCGGTCAGCTATAACATTGGCTGAGCTAAACACACCCACCTGATCCTGATATTCAACAAAAAGTGTTTGGTGGCATTGTTTGGGGACACCGCCGCTGCAGTGGTGGTGCCATTCTGGTGATGGCCACCAACATCAATGGTCATTTCCGCTCCAGCAGGTGCAGCAGCAGCAGATCCGCCAACAGAGCGTTTGGCACTCAGTGACAGTTTTGGATGAATTGTGTGCCCAATGCCTTGGGGCGTGCCGCCGCCTCCGCCACCGCCTGTGCCAACGGTCGCCGCCGCCGATGGCGCTGTTGACGAAAACTTTGGCTTCTTTTCTGCCGAATTCGCCGCCGCCGCTGGCGGCGTGGGAACGTCGCGGCGGTTTTCATCCCCGTAGGGCATTAGCACTCTGTCGTCGGAGACCATCATGACAGCCGGCAGGACAGAGAGACGCACAGCAGAGAGAGAAAGAGAGAGAGCAGGGAGCAGGGAGCAGCCGGTTAGAGAGTGCTGCAGCAGAGAAACAGAGCAATTGGGGAGGGAAATGCCGTGCAAAAATAAATTTGGCACAAAGAATTGCTGGCAGCCGGCTGGCAGGAAGCTGTCAACCACCGTCGGTTAATGGGACGTGAAACCGTCGCGTGTCGAGAGAGAGAGTGTGCCTTTTAAAATAAAATGTGTGGGTGTTTGTGTGCCAACCACTTTGAAGGATGATGCCGGTCGGGGGACAAGGGGCCCATGGAGGAAGGAAGAGGAAAACCCTCAAGGGGACAGGCAGGGCTATCATGACGCCCGGCCGCCGCTGTCGACAGGCTGGCACCAATGTAATATATGTGCCCCATAAGTCGTTGGGGGCCCGAGAAAATTGGGTGGTGGGTGCCAAAGTCCATCATCCATCTGTTGGCATTCTCGGAGAGCCATACCCCAATCCCCCCGGGCGGGGAGGGGAAATGAATGGATGACACAGATAAAAATGGGAACAAGAAATGTGTGAGAGGAATGTTTGCTGTTGGGACGGATCGGGGAGGGGGGGATTTGTGTGTGTATATATCCATCCATCATCTGGATATAATTAAGTGGTTTTGCTCCCCAGCGAAGAAGCCGGCGGAGAAGAAGCGACACGCAAAAAGCCCCGCGGGGAAAGGACGGCGCTCAATTGGCGCCGGGGGGCAAAAAATGATTAAAAAAATAAAATGGTTCAAAAAGTGGTCGCAAAAACGATCTGTTTGGGCACCAACAGAGGTGTGACCACAGGGCTACTCATGGACACGGACAATTACACGGGCGGATTACGATTTTTGTGAAATCTAACGGGCACAAAATATGAAAGTCATATCCGCGCCTGCGGGGATCCGTGGAGATCCGCGGATTATCCAGATATGGACAATATTTTCTGAGAATGCGGACGGATACAGACGCACACGGATATAAACACCACGGATATGTCGGACATTGATTCGAAAATTTTTATCTAAATGCCTTGTGGGCTCAAAATGAGTGTCCAAGCAAAATTGCCGGTGCAATTTTGGCATTTTGTATTGCGCAAGAAAACAAAATTTGGCGAAGGGATGAGAAGCCTAATAGTGAAGGCCATTAAGTAAAGCCACGGACTTCAAAGTACAGAAATGAAAACAAAAAAGCCAAGGCACCATTTATGGGTCGGATTTTAAGGTTTTTTAGCATTTTCTGTAGAGTTCAGCCTTGGGATAAGGACAACAACGGATGTTGAGACAGAGGAGAGAGAGTGAGACAGAGTGAGATAGAGAGAGAGAGAGAGAGACAGACAGACAGACAGAGACAGACAGACAGAGAAAGAGAGTGGAACGAGAGAGAGGAGATAGATAGAGAGAGAGGAGATAGATAGAGAGAGAGAGTGAGATAGAGAGAGAGAGAGAGAGACAGAGACAGACAGATAGAGAGAGAGACGAGAGAAAGGAACAAAAACAGAGAGGGGGCAAAGTCTGCTGGATGGGCTAAAGAAGCCACATTAATAGGCTAACATAACAACATTAAGCGCTTCGGGGGAAACTGGTGGATTTGGATTAAAATGGCATGGCATGGCATTTGTCCACCCACGGCATAGGCAAACACTTTGGAAATGGATGTATGTTTTTGTGTTCCCCGGCCCAGCCAACTTTGGCTGCTGTTTTCATAATAGCCGCGGGGACGGAATCCAAAAGTTTGAGGGGCGTTAAATAAATGTAGGGACAATAAATGCCAAAACCACCATCCATTTTGGCACTTTTTTCGAAAAAATAATACACATGATAAAAATGAAAAGGCATAATAATAAGGCACATATATGCCACACAATTGCGGGACGGCACCACACACATTTTGCCTCCGGTGTAAGTAAACAATGTTTGTTTTTGTTTGTTTTCATTTGCCAATTGCCACCCCTCCGGCGCCGCATTTGCCATTTGTCTCTGCGCATTGGAAATTTATGGTCTCTCTCTCTCTCTCTGTCTGTCTCTCTCTTTTTGTCTCTCTCTCTCTCTCTCTTTCTCTCTCCCTCTCTCCCACTTTTGCTGGCACCAAAGTGCAAACAAATGGAAGAGAAAAAAATGTTTTTTTAAGGGGGGGGGGGGAGAGTTCGGCAGGGAAGGCTTTGTTGAGAACAAAAGAAAATTTTGGGGGCAAAAAAATGGAGGAAATGAGAATTTACAAATAATCATTTATTTATATTATATTTTTGTGTCTCATCAAACGGCGCAAAAATTTTTTTATTAATATTATTTACATTGTTTGTTTTTTTTTCTTTCAATAAAATATTAATAATATAATTCTTTCGACAAATATTAAAGAGGAGAAGCGAAAAATTGAATGAAAAACATGCTTTGAGTGGAAGAAGCATTTTTTGGCGATGCGCTTCCCTCCCGCAACAATTCGACGGGGAAAATTTAGCAATTGATATTTGCCATTGATCGAAATACATAAAACGGCCGTTTTTTTTTTTGGTGTGCCGGACTGGAACATGGCCAGGAATTGGCTCCGGAGGGGTACTTGGCTAACAAAACCTAAAAAATAATTTTTTTCTGACGGAATTTTTGGTCTTGGGGGGGTAAAGGGTGGGGGTCATGATCCCTATTACCTCTCCCCCCGTGACCCCTATTACCCCCCGCCGCCGTCAATGATGAGTCACAACCGGACCCGACTGACACCTGCTGCCATACGCATGTTTTGCTATGGCTGGTAAAATCTAAAAATATTTTTTTCTTACGGCATTTTTATCTTGGGGGACAGGGGTGGGGTCGTGACCCTATTACCCCCTTCCCCCCTGTGACTCCTATTATCCCCTGTGACCCCCCTCCCCCCGCCGCCGTCAATGATGAGTCACAACCGGACTCGACTGACACCTGCTGACATACCGACATGTTTCGCCATCCCCGGTCCCCAATAATACTTGTCCCCCGAAGGGTCGCCGGGGAGGGGAGACCCAAATTGTTGTAAAAAAAGTGCTGCCGTCCAGCAACCGGAAAGTCGCAATAAAACATGACGGAAACGAACGCTAATGTATGTAGATGGGTATTAGAATTCTGCCAACATCCTGCCTCAATTTTGGGCATAATACCATGATGGCATTGATGTCCTGCCATCATGGTATGGCAACTAATGGCATGCCATCATGCCATGGCATGGCCTGGTACGGCATAGACGCCGTCTCCTCCACCACAGACAAATTTCTGCCGCTAAATTAGCCACCCCCATATTGGCTGAATTTATGGAGAGGGGAGGGAGGTGGTTTTTGGATTTTTGAATGCCAACTCTTGGCATGGCACACTTTCGCGCACCAAAAGCACAAATTGGTGGAAGTGAGTGTCACTCATCACTCTTTCCCATCGATCGATCGATTTATTTTTTAAAAATTAAAACAAAATTAAATACTAAATTATAATTCATTTTTATTATTCCATTTTAATTATATATACATAATATATTTAGTGACTTAAACAATGAGTAAATAAACAATTTATGAATGAAAAAGGAACAACATTGGCATTGGCAATTGATGGCATTTGTCGGACGGCATCGGCAAATGCCATCGCTGTTTGTTTGTTTGTTGCTCAGCCGAATTGATGTTGTTGTTGAGGGTCGGTGGATAACACATTTAAAATTTAATTAAAATAAGACGAAGAATAATTAAGACAAAAATAATATTGTAAAATGACAAATAAAAATAAATAAAAATTTGGGTGACAAACCGATAAAATCGAAATAATCTTAGAAATGGTTCGAGTGCCAAAAATTGATGACGGCGGTGACGGCAAAGAGCAAATCAAATTTTGTGATCCGCATAAATTGGTTCTTTTTGATAATTAAATCAAAAATTTAATTTTAAAATTAATTTTAAAATTTAATTTTAAAATTAATTTTAATATGGCTAATTTGTAAGCCCCCAAATGTGCGACCCACCGACATTTGAAGGGTCGTGGCTTAACCAATATTTTTAATAGTATAATTAGAAAAAATGGCAATTTGAAAAATGGATTAAATTTAAATTTTTTGAAATTAAAATGCCAAATTCAAATTGGCACTTTTCCCAAAATTAGACAGCCCAACAGCGACAATACATTGGAAAACGATTGCACATGCTGTTGAAAATGTATTTGGAAAAATTATACGCCCCTAAAATTTATTTATTTATTTTTCTCTACAGAAATATGGCACGCCATCGGCACAAAACTCGTACAAAACGCGGCACTGTTGGCTTTGAGCGAAAGGTGGGCGGGATTAGCCACAATTATTGAAAAGCGCCGGATAGGACTCAACCGGCCGGGACGGATTTGCCCGGAGAAAATTTAGTCCGCGTGATTATCCGTTTTGTAAATATTGGGGACCTGTACCGGGATCAAAGTTGAGACCGTATCAACCAATTAATTGATCAATTTATTGGTTTAAGCCAATCAACAATTGATCAATAACAATTAATTCAAAGAAATATTAACTAAACGAATATTCTTCAGCAATTAATTGATTTATTAATTGACCAATTTATTGGTTCTGAATCAATCAATAATTGATCAATAACAATTATTGAAAGGAAAACTAAAATTAGCTGAACGGAATATTAATCAAAACAATTAATTGATCCATTAATTGAAACCAATTAATTGATCCATTAATTGATTTCGAATCCCAGAATCCCGCTGTTTGCGTATTGAACAGCATCAGGGCCAAATACTGTCGACTAATTTTATACCCAAACTCTCGACTTTATCAATCCCCAAATCCCACTCTCTGATCCCGTTTTTTTTTAATTTGAATTCCTGGTCTCTAAATAAACCACCAAAAATTGTATCAGATTTGGAATCGAATACCGATCAGAAAAGATGGCAAAACATTTTACATGCTCCCGTACACTGTTCTGTCGCCATACGGTAAAATTGAATGGCATTGGCACCATTTTTTTGATGCCCAAAAAATGGTGGCAAATAATTATTGTAAATGTGCTTAAAACTGTTCCCCATGAGCACAGACCAAAAAAGTGCAGCTGTGCTGGTGGAAGTGATGATGTCCATCCACAAAAAGTCAGATAAATTGGATAAACAATTACTTTATTAATTAAAAAATATACAAAAATAATTTTTAATAATACTTTTTATTTATGCAAAATTTCGCTAGTTTTATTGTACACAAAGGGTGCTCTCGGATACGGATAGTCTGCGGATACCCGCGGGCGGATATAACCAAAAATTGGGGTTGGACCCAGATGGATATAAACTTTACGGATATATCCGGATATCGGTTATTAAAATTGGGATTCGTGAGCACCCCTAATTGTACATATGTTTGTATACATATGTGTACACCTATCCCTCATTTCAGCACATGCATTCGTTTCGGTTCATCAGTTTGCTCATTTATTTAAAAACAATTTTATTAAACAATTTTTATTTAAATTTAAATTTGAATTTTTTTTTTTTTTTTTTTTGCCATTTTGGACCGTATCAACACGCCGGCAAAGCAACTGTACTACCGTAATGATGACTACATTGCCATTGTGAACGACAAAGGGTAAGAAAACCAAAAAAAAACCCGGTATTTCCAATATTAAAGCCCCCCCCCCCCCCTATTCAAGCCCCCTCCCCCTATGGGGCTCTCCTTTTGGTATTTGCGGGTTTTGCCTGCCTCTGTCACAAAATTTCTAAAATTGGTAATTTGAGTTTTCGAACAAAATCATAAATAATTTAATTTTGCCTTCGAGGCAGCTTCGCACTTCAACTCTTAAATTTCGAGGGGGGGGGACTCTAATAAAAGAAATTTGATGATGTTCGATGCCGTTACATTTAATCTTTTTTGAGGTGCCATTCCGTCATTGGTCGTCACAGTGGCAAAAATTTATTGACCCTTCAGGTGACGGAGGCGACACCGAAGGACTCGGCACCGGCACAGCAACAAAATGCTTCCGGCGATGCCGAAAACGGAAATGCGCACAAAACGACGGCGGTGCCTAAGGCGCCACCACGTGAAACATGCATGAAACGGCGAATTGTGATGCATGAAGTTGGCGAAAAACCGAAATATTACCTCTTATTAGGGTCCTCCACAAAATACCCCTTATTAGGCCCCTCCCCGAAATACCCCTTATTAGGCCCCTCCCCGAAATACCCCTTATTAGGCCCCTCCCCGAAATACCCCTAATTAAGGGCCCTGAAATACCCCCATTAGCTTGAATGTCTTATTCCTATAATAGAGGCCCCCACTGAATGCAATTGAAGCCCCGGGACCTTTAGTAAAGTGAATACGGTAGTTGTTAGACTTATGTGTCTTTTTTGTGCCCAATTTGTCTTGAAAATTTATTGCCATCTTTTACGGTGCGGCCAAATGAGTACCAATTTAATTACAACAACAAATTTGCTTAGTTGTTGCACATTCTCGGACTTCACCATGAGCATCAGCGCCGTGACCGATCTGAATACATCGACATTGACATGAACAATGTGAAGAAAGGTAAAAATTAGGCTTGGTCCCGGACCCTAACCCGGTTACCAATTTTAAAAATAGTATCAACTGGATCTCAGCGGTACCGGTACTAGTACCGGTGCGGAACGGGCACTAAAATGCCGATACCTGTACATACAAAAATCTCAGTACCGGTACAAGAACCGAGTTTTTTTTGCAAGTACCGGTACAGGGTCTTCATGAAAAGTACCGGTATACTGCCCCAACCCTAATTTATACCCCTAACATTGTTGCCCCGAAGATGCCAAAATGTTATTAAATAATGGATGAATATGGGGTGAACAACAGTAAAAAATGCCGACGAATTTTCGAACAATTTTTTTTTTATTTCTGAATTTTTTTTTTGACAGGCAAAGAACGGAATTTTCGCGTGGAAATGGACCAAGAAAGCTGGGGATTGCCGTTCGATTTTGAAAGCATCATGAACTATCGGTACAATCAGTTCGCGGCAAATGCCCGGGACAGCATGGTGATCAAAGTGCGCAACGGCACAACCTTTTGTCAGGTGGGCGCCGCGGGCATTTGTGCCGTAAAAAGAAATACAATATTCCGAGGTGTTTATTAAGCCACGCTTACCAAATAAACCCCCTATAATAGAACCATCCTTTCAGGCTTTACCATTTTGCCGATTTCTTTTTTTTGTTGTCAGGGATTTAAAAAATATAATTGAGCCCCACCCCTAAATTAGCTCCCCTTTTTGAGTGTGGTTGAAATACAAAGAGATCCTCTCCACCTCCCCGCTATTGTAGAGCCCCACCTCCAATAAAGTCTCATGGGTTGAAAATGGAGTCCCGGGGACTCAATATCCGATATCAAAAGTCTGTACTCAAAATGTGCCACTTTTGAAGGCCACCTTTGGCACCCATCGGCACGTGTCCGAGATGGACTTTCTGATGGTGAACATGTTGTACAACTGTGACGGTGTCCATAAAATGGTGGACGCGTTCATCAGACGCAATCTACGGGTAAAAGGAGTTTTGGAGGCGCCGGGCGGGCACTGCGCGTGCCAATGTTTCCAAGGAAAAGCCGCGGGCATTTTTGATCACTTTTAGGGGTGTGGCGGGGCGTCCGGTATTCCCGAACGAGCAGACCTCTCAAAATTATGCATGTTCCTATCATTCTCGAAAGCTCTATGGGTTTACTAGCAATTATTTTTGTTTTTTTTTGTTGGGTCTCGGTCCCGACTTTCGGGATTTTCAAGTCTCGGGAACTTTTACTCTCAAACATTACTACACTTTTTTTTTTGGCAAATAAGAAACGTGTGGTGTCACCTTAAACAGATCGGGCCTGGAAACGGTGCCCTAAACCCATATAGCCTTCGAAGGATACTAGGTAATCTGATGCGATCGGAGGCATTTTTTGGCATTCTGTTGTTGTGCTAAATTTAAACATTCTCTTTTTTACAGGGCCTTCGTCGCCATCATCGGAGCAAAAAGCGCAAGAAGCTTGAGCAGAGGCTGGAAAAGCAGCAACAGCAGCAGAGGAGGAGAAGGGGGGGAGGCTAATGAAAAAGCAGCTGAAGCGGTGTAAAAAAAGAACGCGCCATTTTTGCTCACCATTTAGGCAATAAAAACGAGAAATATCAATAATGCAACAATATAAACCAATAATTAATTGTTTCCAATAATGCAACCAAATATTGGTGGTGGTGAAAATTGATGAAAACCCAATAATGAATGACCACCAATAATTAGACCTGATCAGGAAATTTCATCTTCATTTAAGCCCCAACCCATCTAGGGCTATGAAAAAAAAATCCCCAGGGGAATTATATTAGAGTAAATGCGGTAATCTGCCTTATGCCGCCTTCCGTCATTAGAAAATCGCGGTGGCATTTTTTTTATTTGGTCCCAGTCAGTAAATGATTTCTGATCAGTGATTGTGATTGGCCGATTCGTTTTTTGCACATTAAAAAATTTTTTGATTTTTAGTCAAACATTTTGTCGAAAAAAAAAATTTTGGGCTACATTCAATGAACAATCGGCAAAAATTACCCAAAAAAACATACAAAAAAGTCAAAATCTGGCCATGAACCCGGTTGTTTTTGAAAATGTTACCCCGCCAGATGATTTTGAAAAATCCGATCTCTACTATACAATATGGAAGGTATGATCAGCAGACGAGTCACTGTTATACACATTTATTGAAAGTAAAACCGTAAATTTGTCACATAATTATAGGCCTAATATTTAATAAGTTTTTTGCCGTCATCCGCCATTCTTCAGTCACTCTTATCGCTGCTTTGCTCGCGAATAGTTTGTTGGTTTGGCATCACTTCGTCATCAGAATCCGGTTTCATGAAAAGCAAACTCGCTCGAGCATGTTTTGGAATCACTTCTGGATGAATCATGTTCGGCAACACTCCGCCCTCAGAGATTATGACGCTTGAAAGAAGCTAAAAAATTGGGGGTGAAAAACAACATTTTTATACATATGTGTCGATAAATTTGATCGCATTGAGGGTCATTTTTCAGTACACCTCCACTAAATTAATTTTTTTTTTTTTGATTCGGGGCTTACTCGGTAGGGACTCCACCCAGGGCATGTATCCAGGGGGAGGAGTCATGATGTACGTACCCCGCCTTCCCCCCCCCAACCAAAATTTCCGTCACAATTTTTTTAGAATTTCTCAGCCAAATACCCTCCCCCCCCCGCAAGATCCAAATCCTGGATATGTCCCTGTGACCTGGTCCAACTCCTCGTCGTGGCGGATCGCCAATTGCAGGAAGCGCGGATTGACGCGCGCCTTCTTGTTCGCCCGCGCAACATGGCCCGCATTCTCGAGCACCTCCGCCACCAGGTATTCCAACACCGCAGCCATGTAGACAGGCGCGCTGGCCCCAACACGGTAGGCGGAGCGACCTAAAATGTAAATGTGGATTAATGAA
Organism: Heterodera carotae; assembly: GCA_024500135.1. NCBI lineage: Eukaryota > Metazoa > Nematoda > Chromadorea > Rhabditida > Heteroderidae > Heterodera > Heterodera carotae. The sequence goes on along the minus strand of JAKKIK010001638.1, from coordinate 1,424 downwards.
AATGCGGGCGGATTAAAATGTGATGACGGGGGATAAACGGGGGCGGATTTAGTGTGCCCACCACCTTTGCGCGTGCGCAACAAACGATGAATACGTCCCACTGGGAACAGAATGCCGGCCCGTGAGGAGCGCGATTTGACTCGTGAAACGGACATTGTTGATAGAAATACAATACAATATAATAATTAGATTACTGTGAGAAATTGGGGAAATTTTGTGACATATTACAAGAAATTTTGTGAAATGTTTAGACAACAATCCACTTGAATTGAACAACGATTCGTCTAATCCCACTATTTGTCAACTAAATCAACCAAAATTGACGGGAAATTTGGACGCGATAAAACAATAAATTAGTGATAGGAATCAATTGTTGCCCTGTACGAATTTGTTCGGATTCGGGGTTTAAATTTAGCCAATTTGGATGATAATCAGGTTCAAATCCACGGGAAGGATGTCTTGAGAGTCAGAAGAATTAAAAAAAATTTTTTTGTCGCGCCCAAACTTTGTAAGTTCCAATTTTACTACGGACAACAAAATATGTACATTACTGTGAAGCTTAGGGGATATTAGAGATCTAAATGAATAATTCGCGCCCATATTACGGGAACTAGGGAACCTCTCGGGACTCTCGTCGGTCACTTTTTTTCTGTACACAAAAAATTGTAAAACTAACAAAATTTGAATTTGGCGCTTTGATAATATCGTTAGATAAAAAAAAATGTTGCAGATTTCCATGTTTTGTATTTAAATAACGTTTGACAGTTTCTGTGACCATTCGTCATTCAGCTTGGTGCTGTACATATGCTCCCCCCTTACTGTTTAAGACCCCGATTTTTAAAAAAGGTCAGCGAACGCGCAAATGAAATTCTTTATCAAACCGTAATATTTTTGCTGTCAGTACGTTGAGGCCCGTTTTTGCTGACATTCTTTAATTTTGAATCTAGGCCCTAAAACAAAACGTATAAATTATTCGGTAAAAAACCAACTCGTACGGGGCGAACTCGACTCGTACTGTTTTACACGAGAGTGTAGGCGTGTGTTGGGTTAGACAACCTACATATAAAATGGTTAGCAGTACGAGTTGGGGGGTCTGTACGAATTCGACCATTATGGGTCTAACGAGTTCGACCAGTATGGGGTCTAGGCATTTCGGTCATTTATTCTCTTTGTGTCAGAATTTTAATTGTGAATGTTAAGCAACCTCTGAACTCACGTCATTTGCTTTAAAAAAATAATGGCTTCTCTTCAACGCCGTCAATCTTCTTCCTCCTCAAAATCTTTTCGGCCCTCTGACGACACGGGCACGGAAGGGTAAGAACGAAACGAGGTACTTGTGGGTTATGAGTCAACAAAAAAAAAAGAATTTAATTTTGTAAAAAAATTAGTTCTAGGGGTATTTTGGGTCGCAGAATCCGAATATG
>JAKKIK010001637.1:0-15123 GCA_024500135.1 Heterodera carotae | reverse complement strand
TTAAAAAAAGAATACTCACTTTGTGAAAACGGCACGGCACATTGTTGGGCGAATGCTTAAGTGCACTTTCAAGGTATTGCATTGCCTAAAATTTTGTTTTTTTTTTCCCATTTATTTGGACATTTTTTTCTACAATGATTATAATTCAAAACCGCGTCAGTGTTGTGCAACGCTCGCTCAATGACGGCCAATTGGCACAAAAGCACATTATTATTTGGGTTGATGTTCACTGCACGCAGTAAATTCATTCGGGCCGGCCATTTGCAGTTGCTCTTCCTGAATATAATTTTAAATTTGTGATGGAGAGCACGGGAAGTGACCAACGAATTGTTTTTTTTACTATCCGCCGGCAATTAGTTCAAAATCGGTAGGATTAAGAACGTTCGGCAAGATGGTTCGAGGGAAGATAAAAGTGGTTGACATTTAACCTTGAAATTCACTAGGCCAAGCCCATAATTCTCGCCGATGCGCTCAGTCCCCCCTTGGGACGGTTGTCATTATTTCCGGACGCAAACGATGCCGCCCTGTTTAGCTCGATTTCCGCCGTGGGTGAATTGGCGGACGACGGCAACAGCGCCATGTCAATGTCAAATGTTGTAGGCGATAGGTTCAAGTCATCTAAACAAAGTGCGCAAAAATGATGATCAATCGAACATGGCAAGCAGAGAGCATGTACACAGTTACAATATTACCCCAACCAGGCCGTTTGTCGTAATTCAATATTTATTAGTCCCCCCATCCGATGAATAGACCCAGGGAATTTATTCGCCCCGGAAGTCACTCCTTACCCAACAATTGATGAATGTCCAGCATCGGATTTCTTGCACTGTTCAACACTTTGGTAACCTTTTCCCGGTATTCCTGCATGAGCGTGTCAATTATGTGCTGGATTCGAGCATCCTTAATAAATATATTACATTAACTGTATAGTAAATGCGTCTCTCAGAAAGATTTCCTCATTGGTAGAAAGTTTTTTATGGGAAGTGCGTTTTTAACCTCAAAATTTGACTCCAAAGTGACCGAACGAACGGTCTCCCCCGACCGATACAAAAAGTGTTACCTCAGCTTCCTGCGTTTTGTTCTTCCGTGCGATTCGCCGTTTGAAATTTGTTCAAAAAATTCCGCTGATTGATCGGCCAAGGCGAAAAAGTCGGCATCCAAGCCATCTGCAGAAAAATAAGAATACAAAATGATAATGTTCTGAAACAATTAGTGTTCGGCAAATGCGGTAATCGGTAATTTACCGTTACCGAAATTTACAATTACCGTAATTTATCGACTTAAAAAAGTCGGTAAATTTTTTTAAATGATTGTTAATGAGTTTTACTCTTTTGCAATCCATTTTTTTCTTTGATATATGTACTGGTGCTCGGCGAAATCAAAAAACCCGGGACCGGGATTTCATAAAGTTCGAACCCACACCAAATATTAAAAGAAATTACAGGAGAACCATTCGGCCATTCTTGAATGAATATGTTGGCTGATTTATTCTATAAATTTCCTTTCTCACCACTTTCCCTCGCAACTTTTGCACTCATATCTCCATTCTTACCAGTGCATTTTTTTTTACCGAAATCGGTAAATTACCGCGGTAATTGGGATGCGATTTTCGGTAATCGGTAATTTAACGGCTCGTAAATCGGTAATTTACCGTTACCATGCCGAACACTAATTATTACAATATTTCACGCGTTTTTAAAAGGCTTTTTAAAATATGTTTCAGCTGCAAATAGCAACAGTCGTTTTAAACACAAAATGTGATGGCATATACATAATTGCTCTTTGAAATTGTTCAAAATGGTCAAACATATTATTACAATATTTCACGCGTTTTCTCACCAGCAGAGTCATGTATTAATCATGTTATATTTGTATATTACACATATGAAAATGCACAACAAACACAAAAAAGTCTGCCTCTTGCGCAAACAAAAAAAAAAAATTATTGTTACATTCATTTGACTGATTTTCATTTTTGAACGAAATAATACACACACAAATAGAAATGTGACAAAGCTGACAGAATGTGAGATTCGTCGTCTAAAAACAACAAAACAAACCTTTTTTGTGCATTAAATTACAATCAATGAATGTGCGCTGCAAATGTTGAAATGTATCACAAACTGGTAGGGGGGAGAGAAAATGGGGAGGGAGGGCAGTGAGCGGAGGGTCGGTCGGTGTGCCAGCGTTGTCAGAAAATTGATTCGAAGCTTCGGCATGGCGGAAAGGAAGGGCTCCGCTTCAAAGCCTTCCGTGGCATGTTCTTGAGCAATTGTAGCAGTTCAGCAAACGAAGGACGCTCAAACGCGTTGAAAGACCAGCAACGGATGAGCAGTGCCTGCCAGGAAGTAAATGAAACATCCCCCACGCCACGCGCGTACAAGGATTTGGGTTTGTAGGAGGTAGCGGGTGCCAAATGCACGTGACCCCTCGTATCCCAGCCCTTGGTACCTCCCTGTCTGGCACACAAATTGGTACCACCCACTCACTTTGGCTTCATGTGACGCGTTCAGATCGGTGATTGGCGTTCCGAAGCCGTTGCCGACTTGCCAAATGACCAATTCTGACGGCACATTGGCGAATGGAAACGCATTTGTGAGCAGTTCGTACCAAATTGTACTAAATAGCAACCATGCAATTTTCCAAATGCAATAATGGAGATCAAACCCAAAGTAAAAAATATCGCACTGCTCCGCAAATTGAAAAGACTCCAAGTGCTGAGACAAATGCTTGAGCAACTCCGGCGGCGTGTATGAAAGCCAGTTTGACGGAATGATGAACGAATTTCGCCTAAAATAATTATAATAAATAATTTAGGTGGATTGGCCCAAATTTATTTATACCTCTCCGGGTATGATAGTCTTCGGGTGTTGAATACACCAAAATCCGTGATTTTTACTGTCCTCCTCTCGTTGATGAACACATTTTTGGAACGGAGGTCCTTGTGCAGAATGTGCCTTGTATGGAGATAGGACATGCCCTAAAAGGGTTGTATAATGTCACAGAAAGGACTGCTGTCAATTATATTGCATTGAATATACTTTTTAATTATATTGTACATGTTTTAGCCGTCAATATGCAAAAAACCCCATTGGGAAAAATCATCCGATTCCGGGTCAAAGTGGGTTTCCAAAAAAATTTTTGCCTGAATTTCATGTACTTATTTTTAAATTTCGAAGTGTAAAGTAATTCCTGCTGGTGCCATAAAAAAGTATTTATTTACTTGGCAAATCTGCTTGGCAAAGTCCATAACTTCGTTGAACTCCAGCAACGGTGGTTTGCTGTTGCAGTCGTTCTGCTGGTCCGTCGCCGCCGGCAAATCGTCGTGAAGAATGTGGGCAAGCGTGTGACCACCGATCAACTCCATGACAATGCCAAACCGACTGTGCTCCATGGTGTAGAAACCACGGAAGAACACGAGATTCTCGTGCCGGACATTGAGGAAGCAGGCAGTGTCATGCTTGAACTGCTCCAGCCTCTTCTGTTCATCGACATGGAACATGTCGAAAAATTTGATCACAGCCGGCTCAAAGTAATACGCTTCGTACACCTAAATGCAGTGGTATACACACAGTAAAACAGTATGGTACAGTAAAATGGCAAATCAAGACCAGAAAGTGTCACAAATCCATTCCATACATTCAAATACCGGTACAGAGACTAGCTCGATGGCCTCATTAAATTGGACCCGATCGAGCATTCGAAAAAAATCGGAGCGCGTCAAGTTCAGACCATTAGTCTGGTTTACAGCAATAATAATTGGAAGCAAAATTACCTCCCCAAATCGGCCGCTTCCAATGTGTGAAATGACGTTTACTTCACCCATGGGGATTGTGTCATCTTTCCACGCGGCATTCCTTCGTATAGAGAACATATTCCATGAGCGTCGTTCTAATTTTTTCGGATTGAGCTGTTCATCTGCTGAGCCGGGGTCTTCTTCGTTCACAAAAATGTCGCTCATTGAGCGCGAATTTCCAATTTCGGGTGCCCAATTTTCCTCAAAAAAATATGGCATTAATATTAGATTTAAAAGTCGTGCCAAAAACAAAACCTGCGTTTTTGATATAACCATTTGAGTGACCAATTCCTTTAGATGTTTCTGGGTCAATCCACAATTGTCCTGCACCCTCAAATTCTTCTTGCACTCAATGTGAATAGCCATTCTGTTTGTAAAAAGCAATTTTTGACCACCAAAATTTAATTATTTAAATTTAAAAATAAGCTAATCACTTGCAACTGCGGCACTTTTCGTACTGTACAAAAAAGCTAAAAGTGTTTGAACAAACGCCACATTTTGTTTTGCTTGGATTTTTGCGCCTCTTTGTTTCCCATTGATGCGGTATTTGATGCGCTCTAACTCTGCTATGCATTCATGCGCTTGTGAACAAAAAAATAGAAAAGTTAATTATAATTAAATCGAACAATATACATGTTATGTATTTGGATGACAGTTATCTCAGCCATGGCACTTAATTAATTGTTTCATTTTTGAAAATATACTCGAATCCGATTTAGTTTGGACTCAAAACTAGCGGCTTTACCTTTTATCCATTCCATTACGGGTTTAGAAAAACGAAGGCTTTTTCTTTTTTTTTTAGGAATCTGTCGAAATTTATTCGCCAATTTCAAATATTTGGCATAATATTAAGGAATGCCATTTTTGAATATTTGGCATTATCATTTTCGATTTGTATCAAAAATTTTTTTTTGTAAATTTGTAGTCCACCAAATGGTTTATCCTTTAAATTTGACAGGTGTTCTTTGTTTATTTTATAAGTGTATAATTTTTGTCAGGTAATTATTTATTGTACAATCGTACACAATGGGAATTGTTGAAAAAATCGCCGAAATTGAGCGTGAAATGGCCAGGACACAGAAAAACAAAGCGACAGGTTAGCCAGTTGAAATTTTGGTTGAATTTTTTATCCCACTCATGGTTGACATCTTCTTTTAGAATACCATCTTGGTATTTTGAAGGCAAAATTGGCCAAATATCGGCAGGAATTGCTGGAACCAGCCAAAGGCGGGTCATCGAAAGGCGAAGGATTTGATGTCATGAAAAGCGGCGATGCCAGAGGTAATTAAAATTTTTGGCAATTCATCAGCTAATTTTTCTTAATACAATACTATTGTAAAGTTGCCTTGGTCGGCTTTCCGTCGGTCGGCAAGTCAACGTTTCTTTCAACCGTCACAACAACAGAGGCATTTGAAAACAAAAAATTATTTTAATTATACTGAAACGAAATGATTATTACGACAATTTTTGGAGTAATTTAAGTGCTTTAATAATATAGCAATTTTTGCAAAACAACAAAACTTGAGAAATTCCGCCCATACCCAATTTTGGTCGGAATTTCCGGGTTCCAAAACAGTTTCAATAAAAGTTGCCGTGATTTTGCTATTTTATTTTACATGTCTCCTAATGCCTTTGTTGTTTTTATTCAGAGTGTTGCAGCATCGTACGAATTCACCACACTGACATGTATAATACAATACATATACACATATATTACACATTAAAGCATTATGCCTCATTTTTATCGACCTACACCACTTTTTTCTGTCTTATTTTTTTATTTTAAGGCATCCCCGGCGTGATAGAGGTGGGCGTTGGGCACACTGCGAGTTGTCCAAAAAGATAAAGATTATTATTCATCCAACAGTACGAAGGAGCTAACATTCAACTGCTTGATTTGCCCGGTATTATTGAGGGTGCATCCCAAGGGAAAGGTAAGAGAAAAAAAACAATTTTTTTGATAATTTTTTTTTCTTTTTTAAGGACGAGGAAGGCAAGTGATTGCTGTGGCAAAAACGGCTGACCTTATTCTGATGATGTTGGACGCCACCAAGGGAGAGATTCAGGTGAGCGTATCCGGAACACCAGGTTTTTCGGACCCGATCGCTTCCAACTTTGTCGACCCTATGTTTTTCCAAAAATTTCAGGGCCGGTTCCTGTAAAATTCTGTACCACGGACTCCGCTTACTGTTAATTGTCCATGCTTTGGCTGCTTATTCCATGCCTTTTTTTCAGAAACAACTTTTGGAGAAGGAGCTCGAGGCGGTCGGCATTCGGCTCAACAAGCGGCCCCCGAACCTTTATTTCAAACGGAAAAATGGCGGCGGTCTGAAGTTCACGCACACAGTGCCCCTCACGCATTGTCACGAAAAGTTGGTGCAAATGGTGCTGCACGAGTACAAAATTTTCAATGCGGACGTCATTTTCCGCGAGGATTGCACGTAATGAACAACTTTTTTTTTCTTGTTTTTTTGTCTTTGGTGGTTGTACTTTTTTGGGGTAGATTTGGTGTAGAACCACCAAATTTCAACCCGCCTGCCTTTATTTGTTTATTCGCCGCTCCCCTCCCCAGCATTGACGAACTGATCGATGTGATCCAGGCCAACCGTGTGTACATTCCCTGCCTGTGCGTGTACAACAAAATTGACCAGATCAGCCTGGAGGAGATGGACAGACTCGCGCGGAGGCCGCACACCATTGTGATCAGCTGCGAGCTTAGCCTGAACCTGGACTACATGTTGGAAAAGGTGTGTGTGTCGTTGGCCGACGGCAAAAATATTTTTCCGGACTTGTTGGAACGCCTCAGGAGAATTGGAGTACCCCTTCACCATGCTTGATCAAATTTAATTTGTCGATTGGGAATTGTACTCCATTTCATTCTATTTTTCCGGAATGATCCTGAGCAGTTTCGGAACCCGGCATAGGGGGGAAACAATGAACAGTATTTCATAATCCTCATTTATCGCACTTTTTTAGATTTGGGAATATCTTGCATTGCTCCGAGTGTTTACCAAAAAGCCGGGCAACGCACCGGACCTTGGTAAAGTTGGCTTTTTTCATTTGCCGCCCCTGCCCCGGTGTTCCGTCTGACAAATGTGCGTTTCAGGGCCCGAGGATGGGATTATTCTGCGCGGTGGATCAACGGTTAGAGAAATTTTTTTTAATTTAAAATCCAAAGAAACTGGCTAAAAATTTATTTTGTAAAAACTCGCTCATACACCAATGTTCAGGTTGAGCATGCATGTCATGCGCTTCATCGGACGCTGGCCGCCCAATTTCGTTATGCCATCGTGTGGGGCACAAGCACCAAATTCACTAATGCACCCCAACGGGTGGGCATACACCACAAATTGGGCCACGAGGACGTCATTCAGATAGTCAAAAAGAATTGACACGACACAAACATATGCTCCCATGTATGTGCCTTGCTGGCAGCATTATCAATTATTATTGTACCCCCCCCCCCCATTTTTGGAAACTGATTTTGTAATTTGCCCATTTTGGTTGTTATTTTGTTGTTGAAAATGTTTTTTTTTTTTGATTCCAAACCTGTGCACTTTTCGATACATATATGTACATGTATTAAGCGTTGAAAGCAGAAATCTTGGTAAAAAAGGAAGGATTCACTCCATTATTAACTCTTTTTGTGTCTTTATGTACTTACACCCTTTTTTAAATTTATTATACAGAATTTTGTTGCATTTAAATGCTCCATTTTAATTTTCGTCTTCGTTTTATTGCTGCCTCTGTGCATTATTCATCGCATCGTGCTTTTCGTGTGAACCAATGGAGGGTATTTCAGGCATGTGCCAAACAATTATTTGGTGTATGAATTTTCTTGGTGAATTTCCACACAAGTTTCGAACACATCCAGCACCAAATTTGAAATGCCATAATTTTCCGAATATAAAAATCTGAATCCAAAAAAATGTTTATTGCATCGAATCGAAAATTTAAAAAAAAATTTTGTTTGACTTATTCAGCGATGGCAAGACATTGAGCGACGTAACAACAACATATTCCAAATCACTCACAGACAACAAGCGAACAAGGATCCGGACAGTGGTGTAAGTTTTTGTTGTTTTCTGTCAGTAGTGGGACTTGTAATTGAGGGGGGGGGTGTAATGGATGGTACTAACAAGAACCACCCCTAAAAAAGAATTTGGTGAGCTTTTTGCCAGCATGGTTTGGTTACCCTCTCCGTGCTTACCCCTCCAGGACTAAAACTGGATACGTCTCTGGTGTATTTGATTTGTTTGACTTTGTCATGTTAATTTTGGATTCTTACATTGTAATTTAATACTTTTACCCATTCAGCTGTACATTACACCCGAGAACACCAGTCAATGTTTGTACTTTGTGGTGACTGGACATTGTTTTGTGTGTGTGGAACTAAATTTATTTTTCCCTTATAGCTATGCCGCATAAAGACTATGAAGACAAGACCCGTTTCGACATTGGAGCGTTTACCATGGAATTTTTGACCATGCACACCCAATTGGTATGTGTTTTTTGTTTTCCAAAAAATTCGGCGTGACAAAGTGATGACAAATGAATTTGTCTGTCGCCATTATACCCTTCATTATTTGACTTTTTGTCCATTTTTTCTTAACCTTTTTTTTGCAGAGATACATTGACCACAGCTTTGACCACCTTCGACGCTGCAGAGAGTATCGCCACTTTCAGGCCTTACAGTTTGACCAAAGGTGAGGTGCGGCCTCTGCGCGTGGCACTGGAAATTTTCTCTCGAAAAATATTCAAAAAAAAATTACTCATACTGACCCCTTCCTTAAAAAATTGTGTACCTGGTACGGACTCTTTCTGCTTCTCTTGAAAATCGGACCAAACTCGGATTTCACCTCATTTCCTTTCGAACATTCAAAAAATTGACATTATGCCACCTCTTTTTTTGCAGGTTTTTGGCGGACCGACTGATTTTTCTAGGCCCCGACCTCGCCGCTGCCCATTTCATAGTGCACAGGTGAGACAACAAGAACATCAAAAAAAAATGTGTAGAATACTGACGCGCCTATTTTTGTCTACCCCAAACAGAAATGGCAGTGTCAAATTTGTTGGTGACGACCGTTGGTATCGTCGCGAGGGACGGCGTGGCACTTATTTTTTGCCCGGCACAAAAACGGAAGGATTTTATGTGGAAGCAATTGACGCCGCGGGCACCGAACTTATGTTTGAAGGTGAACAATAAATGCCTTCCTTAATACAATAATAATGGCAAACAAACGAAAAAATTCTCCAAGGAGTAGGACCAATTGTAGCTCAGGCTTTTTGGGGCCCGCACAAATTGTGGCCCAGGCTTTTCGGGTCACGATGGGGTTGACAAAAAGGATAGTAAAAATATCAATTTTATTGTAAGGCTTCGACAATTTGTACGACTTGGAATTTTTGCGCATGCTCAGCGTGAGGGACTGCCATTGGATTGACGATTGGGTGCTCAGCCGCATCGGTGGCATCTTCTCCGCCTCGCTGGAAATGTTGGACTTGAGCAATTGCCACCGAATTTCGGCAAAAGGTGCGCAAGAGCATTAAAAGCACTTTGATAGGGGCAAACCGACCATTTTCCAAGACTTTCGGAGTTTGTTCAAAAGTTGACACTCCCGCCGACGGCACGCCATGGAAAGTTGCGTGTCGCGTGGTTTGAATTGCTATACCTAATTGGTTTCTGCGTAAATAAATGTTACCTGCTTTCTGCGTAAATAAATGCTATCATATGCCTCACCCAAAAGGTCTTCTCGGACTGCGCTCAATGCACAAACTGCGCTTCCTGCGCCTGGACGGCCTCGGCAAGGTGGACGGTTTGGCCAAAGCGGCGCTGCTGTTGGAGGAGGCGTTGCCCAACCTGATGGTGTTCGGTGTTGACTACGATCACGCGATGGAGACGTTGGAGGCTGAGCGAAAACTGCTCGCCAACGACCGAGTGCTCATCGACGCAAAAGGCACGCGGCATGGCATTCGCAACCTAAAAAAAAACGAAAAAAAATTTATTGAACCATGAATGAATTTGGACGATTCTCCCGGGTCGTTTTGCTTTTTTTGTAGCAAAACTATTTAAACGAATTATGTATTATATAGTTGTATTTAGGCAATGCCTTTGTTGAGGATGACAATGGGCGTCTGTTTTATGTGAACGGATGCGTCAACGAGCGCGTTTCGGTATGCGATGCGGACAAACCGTTGATGACCTCGCTGATTCGGTCGGTTGGCCGGTGGTAGTGGTGACCAGGGTTCAACGGGATCGGATTAGTCCCGGGTTTTTCAATCTAGACTTGTCCCGGATTTCTAAGTCCCGGATCTTCCACCGTGAAGGGTTTTGGCTTGTTTCCTGGTCCAAAACCGGTAGTCCCCGTTCTGGTTTTATTCCCAGAGAGGTCGAAAAAAGTCGGAAAAATCTTTCTGAACACGGCGGCTGCTGATTAATTCCCTAACCGAACTGGTGACGCCATAATACACCAATCTGTTTGCAGAAGAGAGTTGCCAAAAATGGACGCCGAGGAATTTGAACAACTGGACGACCTGTCGAAGGGAAAATTGCGACACTTCCTCCTTGGCTCACCCAGTGGCTATTCTTGGAGTGAACAGGTGGGCGCTGCCTATCACAATTTGGCACGCTTGTATTTGGCATTTTTGTATCCGGGTAATCCGCGAGGATATCTCTAATTGTAAGCCTGGTGACGGCAGGTACTTATGTATCCAAGGAGGAATGCACGGAGTACGTACCCCACCCCCCCCCCCCCTCCCCTTCTCCAGAAAAAAACCAATTCCTGGATACGGATACGTCCCTGGGTGACGACGACCCGCTCATTTTTGCATGCCACCCACCATTTTTATTTTACATTACACTTTATCATGATGATTAAACCTATCTACAACAACACAGGTGGAGACCATTTTGACCTTTGAAGAGAGTTGGCAACATTGGGAGGCCGTGCCCACCGATGTGAAAATGTTGCCCCGCTACAAACGCTCCGTGCTGCTGGAGGCCAAGCGACGGCATGCACTGCTCGCCCAAGCAGAGGAAGAACGACAACAGCGACTGACGGCGGCACCGGGGGCGAACGGAGACGACGGGCAGCAAAAAGAAATCGTGGACGGACATGGACATGACGACGACGATGGTCAACAACAACCACAAGAAGAGGACGAAGATAACGGCGTGCCAAAAAAGCGCATGGGGACGGCGGCACAAAATTGAACAGCGCGATGCCGTCGTGTGCGCCATTATTCATTATCCCTCCTCTATCCGTCAATGAAATAAATTTCTTCTCTTTTTTGTTATTGTATATTTTTTCAATTATACCAATAGTATAGTACATTTTTAATACTATTTATTTGGAAAAAATGGTACAATGTCAAAAAAAATGGTACAAATGCATTATCTCCGTTTTGCATAATGTTGTGTGACCCGTAAATTCCCCTGGCATTTATCCCCGGAGGCACGACGCTAAATTTTGTTGTTGTCGTCATGGTGCGTGCGCCATTCCTTCCCCCAATTTGTGTCTGACAAATTTGTCTCGCTACTTTTTGCATGCATCACCGGGCTCTCTCTCTCTCCCCCGTGTCGCGCTCATCAACATCTCGCGCACCGTTTGTGGCAAAACAGTCGGCCCAGCAAGCCGACGCACAGCGCCTCTCGGTTAATGTGCCGGCACATTGGACTTTTGTCAACGCATTCGTCGGCATTTTCATCGCTGTTGTTGCTAGCGGCTGCTGGTTTCTGTCGTCGTCCGTCTGGCACGCCGCCGGCGTCGATCAGTGTGCCCGTTGCTGTCTGATCATCATCATCCTCGTCCGCGCTGCTGGTTCTTGTCGCCGCCGGCGCTTTCTTCGACGCCGGCGGCGGAGTGCATGTGCCGCAGGAAAGCGGGCAAATGTCGGCACGCATTGACTCCGACCGGGCACAATATTGCAGCATTGGCATGGACCAGAACAGACAGCGCCAATTTTTGTCCTCACATTGGTCGTCCCCGGCGGGAGCGGCGGCGGAAGATGACGATGCTTCATCATCGGCATCATCATCATCATCAATCTGCCATTGACGACGGATAAAGCAATTTTATTGGCACCGAAAAATCATATCCCTCGAGGGGACAATGTATAAAAAGCAAGCAGCGAGATTGGGCAAAAAAAAAGAGCATGAAAGCGCGATAAAAGAAACAAAAAGTGTGTGGAGTAGCGCCCCGAAGCTCCCTGCCTCATCAGGTAAATTAAGCAAACGGATGGCACTTTGGCAAGAAATCGATCCATCCATTTCTTCATACATTAGGGTTCGGGTCCGGGCGCTACCCTAACAAAAAGTAAGCAATGTGTGTGTGTGTCTGGTGAGTGTGCAGCAAGCAGTTGGTCAACCCGTCATTCGTCGTATCGCTTCGTTCGTGTCTCAGCGCTAGCGGCACAAAATAGTGCCACAAAATGCCGTTGTATCACATCAATGCGTCCATCGTTGGCATCGCCGCCGGTGCCGTCCGTCGACGTCTGCCGCGCCTCCATGCCCGACTGAGCGATGCCCACGGGAAGCGTCGCGCTTGGTTTGACGCTGTCGGCATTGTGGGCGGCCACTGGGTTAACGAATTTCAGGGCATTTTTCGAGAATTTTACACTTTCAGGCATCCGAAGCGTGATTTTTTTTTGTTGGAAAATTAACAAAAAAAACTGCTCACAGCCAACAAAAAGTAAGGCAATAATATAGCTGAGAATGCAAAGTAACAAAAAACAAATTAAGCATGCCCCTTAAAAGGCTATTAGCCGCCCGCCTACAAAATAATCGATGATGGCACCCGGCGGGGGTCGAACCCCCACGACCATTACGTCGCACCCCCAAATTTAAATATCCATAAAATATCCGGGGACGGGGGACCTGTTGCTGCTGTTGTCCCCAGTTTCGGCCGTTGACATTGCCCTGAAATGGTTTTCAGAGTGTATTTGGTTAGGTACAAAACTTGTGGCATTTCGGGGGTGCCAAAAAAAAAGTCTGGAACCCGGAACCCATCCCTGACTCGTGCCTAGAAAGACTGGGGAGGCAAAATGTGCCACAGGCCAAGTCTTACATAGCGGGGCGGCATTAGAGGGGGTTGGATGAAAAAAAAGGTTGAAGCCAAGGCTTTACCTCGCAAAATGGTGTTTAATCTAATGTCCGTCCTCTATTTATACCCCCCCCCCCTCTCTTTAATAGTATCCCTCTTTTGAAGGGGTCTGTCTGAAAATAGTATCCCCGTGGAAATGAAAAAATACAGTAATTATTGACCCTGTTGTTGGGGTTGGTCTGCCGCTGCTCGCACTGGTACAACTTGTTGATCTTGCGCAAGTCCGTTTCGCTTTATTTGGTAGGGTGAAATGGATCAATAATTCATTAAGCACTTATACACAGTTAGCCCTGACAAATGAGGGGTGCGGAATGTCCTGTCTACGCGGTGTCCGGACATTCCGTCAATGGTCATTTTTTTGGCACAGTTAGCCCTGACAAATGAGGGGGCGGGGGGTCCTGTCTCCGCAATGTCCGGATATTCCGTCAATGGTCATTTTTTAAAGAAAATTATGGCCCAATGTCCACTGACAGATTGTCATGCTGACGGATTGTCATCTTTGACGGATTGTCCGGGGGAGCAGTCTCCGTGCCCACTGTCTCACCTGAACGACACTCGTTGGCCCATCCGATTAGCGCCGGCTCTGCGCGGCACAATTGTCCGCTTTCCGTTGGACGAAAAGGCGTACGGTCCGTAGTGCATTATGCCTTAGAGGATGTTTGTAATAATTGGCCAAGAAAAATTGATTGCGTTTTTCCCTCCCCCGTCCCCGCATTTTTTGGTGCAATATTCCCGGTGCCCGATGCTTTTCCTCTCAATCAGTCTCGACATTTGCCCCGCACTCCAGGCGCCCGATGCTTTTCCTATCGAAACCGGCATTCTTTTCGGTCAGTCTTGGTCCCTTCCCTTCACACTTGGCACCCAGAGCTTTTCCTGTCGAGATCGGCATTCTTTTTTGGTCCCTTCCTCTCAACTTGGCACCCAATGCTTTTCCTGTCGAGACCGGCATCCAATGCTTTTCCTACTGAGACCGGCACCCAATGCTTTTCCTTATTGATCATTCTCGGCCTATCCCCCACTTTTACTTCCGTAGTCGTACGGCTCGCCAAGCTGTAAGAAAGAAACAATTTTGATGAAGAATTACGATGTCGGCACAGCTTACCTGATCAATGGTGTTGTAACTGTACTTCTCGAATTGATCTGTCAAAAAATGCAAAATTTCAATCCCGACAAATGGCCCATCCGCCACCAAACTTTTGGCATGCTTAATCTCTCCCAATTCATGGTCGTCACAACATTTCCAGAAAATCCAAAAATTTGTGTCCTAATTCCTGATCAGACCAAGATTTGGTGTATTAATCCCATACGATCGGTCACCCACCGTCTGCGCCGCGGAGAACGTTTGGCCACAGAATTTGAATGTAGCTGTCCCGGTCATACCTTGACTGTTCATGGAAGAAGCTGTTTAAATGAAGAAAACCTTTAGCGCTTGTGCTGGAAGTGATCGATCGAGCCCCGGCACATTGCCTCGGGGTAATCGACCAATGGCATTTTGTGCCCGAGTTCTCGAGGTGATCAAGAGCCTACACTTTTTCCGGGGTGATCAATCAATGGCACATTTGTGCCCTTGTCGGTAAGGTGATCATCCCTGACACATTGCCCACCCAGGTGATCAACCAATGGCACATTTGTGCCCTTGTCGGTAAGGTGATCTTCCCCGGCACACATTGCCAGGAGGGAATGGGCCCCCGTGGGTACACCCACCCGACGGCATGCATCAGCTCGTGTACAACTGTGCCCACTTGGATGCAACCGCTGTCCAAGCTCAACGGCTGTCGTCTGCCACCGATCAAGAAGAGACAAATGTATTGTTAAAATCAACAAAACAGGCAAATCAAAATGCCGAAACCGACCCGCCAGTTCGGCCCACCAATGAATAGCATCCATCTGTGATCAAAAGGGGAGAGGATGAAGCATGGTTTTATTAAATATTTTTGCTTTAAGCCCTCCCATGTAAAGTAGCCTCCCTCTAGTAGAGCCCCCTCCCCATCAGAAATGCCTTGCCCTCGATTAAGCTTCCCCCGCTTGTAAAGCCCCCTCTAGAAAGCCTCGTCCTCGATTAAGCCTCCCTCTAGTAGAGCCCCAACCTCCACTAGAAATAACCCACCCTCTAATATAGACTTTTAGTCAAGTGGCCTCCCTCTAGTAGAGCCCCCTCCCCATCAGAAATGCCTTGCCCTCGATTAAGCTTCCCCCGCTTGTAAAGCCCCCTCTAGAAAGCCTCGTCCT
>JAKKIK010001636.1:0-15129 GCA_024500135.1 Heterodera carotae | reverse complement strand
AGAAAGAAAAAGAGAGTGATAAAGAAGTTTAATGAAGCGAAATGAATTAGCTGTCCCTAGCGGGTATTGCGCCGAAGGCGCAAAAACCCGCTAGTTTCAATGTAAAACAACGTAAAAATATTTAAAATCACCACTTTTCATCTGTTTGAGCAAATTTGGCATTGAAAGAAAGTAATTATGAGCATTTGGGCACGAAAAATTTTAAATGAATTTGATGGAAATGAGTAAGTTCAAATGGTTTCAATTTTGGAATTAAAAAAAAAAATTTGAGTACAAGAGGGGGGTGCGCCGGGAAAATTTTGTAAAATTAAGTGAATTTGTTAACGATTTTCGTACAATTTCTTCGGTTTTCGCGTCTTATTTTCCCTGCAGACACTATTTTTGGCGGGTGGTTTGGCGGTGCCGATAGGCGTCGCCAGGAAAATTTTTGAAAAAATTAAGGGTATTCCCAAAACCGGGCAAATGCCCGGTTTTCCAGGTAAAATGGCACCCCTGCCTTGACAGCTGTTTTGATCATTGGTACTGAAAAGGCCTAAGCCAGGCCTTTTTTTCCAAAATTTTGCTTAAAAAAATTAGAATTTCGATAATAAAAGTTTTCCGGAGATGTCCTTTTTCAAGTAGTCCGGAGTTGGCGGTCCGGAGATGGCGGTCCGGAAATGTCCAGCTCCCGAAACGACCTCAATGCCCGGTTTTTGGTTTTTTTGCCTGGTTTTTCCGGGTTTCCTCTTCCTTTCATTTATTGATTTTATTAGACATTTCTCTAAAATTTAACAAAATTTTGTGCAGCGTAACGGAAAAGTACCAATTTCGGTTTTATTCAATAATAAAATGCAAAAATATATTGCACAGTCAATCGTCCGTTTGCAAAAAGCTGTTCCTTTGTTTCTATCCATACGAACATTCAGGGAAAAGGTCTGTTCCTTTCTATTAAAACGGCTAAATAATCTTTTAAGGGTCCGAATGTCTCAGCGCTGTTGGGGGCGCCGATGGAGGTAGGTGAGATGGCACTTGTGTAGTTTGTATCCGCTTTTTGGTCAGATTTTTCAAAAATCAAATAGTGACATTTTATGGAAATGAAAGCAAACAAAATGGTAAGATTCAAATACTTGTACCTCACTTAGTCCCATATATTTATCAATCGATCTGCAGCAATACACGATTACGAAAGAGTTTTGCGAAAATCACTTTAGTCCGGTTTTTGAACCGGAGGTATTGTATTAGAGGGGTACCCATATTATAATACCTCCCCCCTCGAAAAACTGAACAGCAGGCCGGCTCCGCCTTAAAATTTTTTTTATAATGTACCAAATTCACTTGTATTGACGACTGGAACTCGTTCCACTTTTCTGCCTCCCCCCCCCCCCCCCGAACAACCACATAATCGCCAAGACTATGGAAGCTATTTTTAATTACTCAAGGGACAAGGATACAAGGTCAAGCAGCAGAGTCCTACTCCACTGATAGAGCCGTACAAAAAAAGAATTGATGATATTCTCGCACGACCCGCCAAGACTGCTGGCGGCGATTTAACGCTGGATACCGAGCCGAATAAGGAAATTATGGAATTCTCAGGTGTCCCTGAGGCGCACAGGGAAGTGAGTTTAATTACCTTATCCAGAAGAAGGGCGAGAAGGTAAATTAGGATAATTAATAGGTGTGCAAGTGAGGGGGGGGGTCAATGCCTGGGCTCTAAGAAATACGATTGACCCGACCCCCCACCCCCCCCCCCCCCAAGGCCCACAAATAAAAATTTCTTTCTCCATTAATGGGAAGGAAATTTATAAAAAGTTTTTTCCAAAACTTATTTTCACAAAATTATCAAAAAGTTAACAAAACTTTGCGCAATTTTCTCATTATGTTTTTGAGACTAGAGCGTGGCTTTTGTTAATTGTTTTAAATTGAATCTAGGCCTCAAAACGCAAAAGTAGCTAAGTAATCAAAAATTGTTTCAGGAAAGACGTGCTCGAATTTACATGCCTGCTCGGAGCGCAATGCAATCCGGATGGGACAACACCGGTGTGTGGAAAATCGAGCTGGACGCGCAAGAGAGATGGGAAAATGGGTTAATCGGATGGACAAGCAAGTCAGAAAGCAATACTTTTCTTAAATCTCTGAATAAGCAAAAATTCACAACTTTTAAACTACTCGCAAATTCCTTGTATTCCTTTTTTGTCTGACAATCAAATTCCAATGCAATATTCAAAAAAAAAACTCACAATTAAAAAGCATAACTTTGTTGTGCGATCCTTAAAATGCGCCTCCCCACGTTTTGTCAACTCATCAAAAACAAACCATAAC
The DNA here is from genome assembly GCA_024500135.1 of Heterodera carotae. Classification (NCBI taxonomy): domain Eukaryota; kingdom Metazoa; phylum Nematoda; class Chromadorea; order Rhabditida; family Heteroderidae; genus Heterodera; species Heterodera carotae. Next base: position 12,831 of record JAKKIK010001636.1, on the reverse strand, counting down.
TTTTTTATTTATCAACCGAAATCAATAAATTTGGTATCATTAGAAAGCTTTATTGATTTAGAGGCTATGAATAAGCGAAAGTTAAGCGATTAAGCATCTCGCAAAAAAGTTACATCTTAAAACTCGAAAACTTTGGTTTTATTTAATTCTACTTAACACATATCTTTTCAGCATATGCTTTAATCGCTTAGCTTCTGCTTATTCGTACTCTCCAAACATACAGGACTTTCTAATGGTACCAAATTTATAAATTTTGGTTAACAAATAAAAAAGTTATGATTTGTTTTCAATGAGTTGACAAAAATTGCAGTTGACAAAACGTGCCTTTTTGGCTGAGTTGACAAAACGTGCCTTTTTGGCTGAGTTGACAAAACGTGCCTTTTTGGCTGAGTTGACAAAACGTTGGCGCGCGCCCCTGGGCATTTAAATAGGAAATGCCATAAATATTTTTCCTTTTAAGCGCTGACCCTTTGAGCAACATAAGGTGATTTACGCATTTGCGTTACGCAAGTTTACTACGATATTATATGTTGAATATACAGCATGACACTGAGCTTTGCTACTCGTGAGGATGCCATTAATTTTTGCGAGAAAAATCGTTGGTCTTATGAAATCCAAGAGCCATCGGTCGGCGCATTTTAATAAAAAAACGCGATTATTGTCATTTTACTTAAATTTAGAGCCGAGAAATCAAACCAAAAGCATACGGTTCCAATTTTTCATGGAATAAGCGCACGAGGGTCAGCACCAAATAAAAGATGTCTGCGCCGGTGGTGTGATCAATATGAGAGAAATTCATTTAACATCCTCCGTTGATATACCGGAACTATAGTAATTAAAAGTATAAAAATTAACGGATGCTCAAGTTTCCACTTCAAATTTTATTTCGAGTTTTCCCTCCTCTTTTATTTGGTCTTACAATTAATAGTTACTTAATCATTAGCACCCTTTCCCAGGCTATTTGTTTTAATGTCCGCGGTAAATATACCTGAAGTGAAGAATTTACTGAAATCGGAGCAGGTGACCGTGCAAAATTTGCTGATTGAAAATGGGCAGCTCATTGAAACTGTCGCGGAATACCAGAGAATGGGCAAGATCCTGGTAAGAATAAACATTTTTCTAGGTGAAACATTAATCTGAACATTTGTTTCCTATAGTTGAAGGCCCAAATTTTTTGAGACCGAAATTTGTGCCATAATCTCGACTTTTTTAATGAAATAATCAGGGATCTTACTTTCCGCACGTTCATACTCTCCGATTACGGATTACCAGAGTCGGATTTCCGGAGCCCAAAAATCTACACCTGAAATTGAATTTTTGATGCGTTATTGAGGAGGCGACAAAGTATCAGGAGAGACTTCACGCAAATCTCATTTACTTGGCAAAATTGGCTGATTCGACATTTTGTTCACATCTCCTGCAAGTGGTTGCTTATTGGGCTTCTCTGCATCAGTTCATTCTTTGCAGGAGGTTGCTGTGCCGTCTCCGACGCAGCAACCGCCGGCTGAACTTCCTTTGACGACAGCAAATTCCGCTGTTGCTTCAGTTCCGGTAACATTGGCTAATGCTGGCGCGCCATGTCAGCAACATCCGCCGGGGGCTATGCCTGTGTCCCATACGTCGCCGCCCAACAGCAGCCATCCTCCGCAACAGCTGCACGCCGGTGCGACAACGCCCCCGGCTCACTTGGTACAGTACCAATTCCCCTCCCCCACACACTCATCGCCCCATATCCAAACTGTCCAACATCAACATCTATCTGCTCAACATTATTCGCAACAGACGACAGTTCCTTTCCAACGCAATTTGAATGTGCCGCCCCATCCGATGCTCTTTCCAAACCAACAACACGTTCAACAGGCACAACAACAGCAGCAACAAACGCCAGCACAACAACACCATTCCATTGTTTATGCAACTGGACATACAATGCAAAGTATGGGTTGGATTGAACTTTGCCTTTAATAAGCCTTTTATCCTTGTTAAATGGCTTTAATTCAAGGCTTTGACTTGAAAATAGACCCGCGTACTTCCATATTCTAAAGTGTAAAATTTGGCAGGCCTTTATTCGGGTCTTAAAAACTGCTCTATTGCGAATCTGCTCAGATTTTGAAAATATTTTTTGTCAGGCAAAATTTTTTTCAAATTTTCTCCTAAAAAAGCCGTAATATTACCAGAGGGGTTTTCGGGGTTGCTGATCACGAATATAACAGTTATTAAGCTCAATTCCTAACCTCTGATCCACATTCGACTAAGGTAGAAAATTTAGTAATTTCCAAAAATAATTTGTCGAACGTGGTCGGGGTTGTGTGAATGGAAGTCGGATTCATGATCAGCGACCCCAAAAACCCACGAGAACATGTTAACATGCCTTTTAAAATCTCAACCCCCCGGCTGCTTTTTTCGCAACCTTTTTTTCGTCGGGACCCATTCTTTAGAATTGCCCCTTTTTTTGACCCCAAAACCTTACTGTTCACGATTAGTTTACTTATCACGTGAAATTTCAAGAATTGACCCTGGTTTAAATGTTTTTGCCTACTTGAAATTCAGTATGTGCGTACTTGGTAATTTCGTTTATGATACCGGAGCCTTACATTAATTTGCAACTTATTGAAGAGTCTTTGCATGTGTCCGATGCCAAAATTAATCCATTAGTTTTAGCTCAACACCATCAGCAGTATTCGGCTTATCCGTTACTTCAACAGCAGTCAACGCAGCAGTTCCAACCCTCCGTCCAGCAACCGCAATTCCCTTCGGTGGTTCATCCTACGGGCGGTGCTTATACCCCCGTGGCAATTTCCACACAAAGTGATTCAATCGCTATGGGAATTAGACAACACCAGCAGACATACCAAAACTCGTACGGAAGTCATTCGGTCGTTCAACAGCACGGAACACCCCCTGGGGGATATTTACCTCAACAGAAGTAACACCAAACCGATGACACAATAAATAACAATGGCTTATGCAAGGGATGGTGAGCCAGTTGGTTGACTGTTGCATTGAGTTTTGGTATTATCGGTTAGCAGCTATCACACAAGGTCGGGTCGCAGTCCTTTATTAGGTATTGCATGCGTATGTCATCAAACTGGCACTGAATTTCTCGGTACGTTTTATTAGCAGGCGGCACGTTGCTAATTATGCATATTGGTTTGGATATGCGCGCCTCTTGGCTAGACGTTTCGTCACTGAGAATAAGTTTTAAAATTAACTAAATGCCAAAAATTAATAGAAAAGTAACGGTTTGGTACCGGGACAGGTCGTTTGGGCTCCAGCCCAAATTTTTGCTGCATAGTTTTTTTCTTAGTCAACGAAATTCTACAAATTAATCTTAGAAGCATTGATTAGCAGAAGCAGAGTAATACCCAATTTGAACAATACTCACCAATTTTCCAAGTGCGCAAAACTCATTTTCATGAATTTTATTTTATATCTGTTTTGAAATTTGTTTACGGCTTAGCGATTACTCAAACATTGCTTTGGCTCTTATGCAGTTTAACCCCCATTTTTTTGACATTATAAAATAAAACAAATGCAAACTAATAGGTTCGAATTTGGTGTTAGAAATTGGACGGAACGGATGCAGGATTCGTGATTTGTCAGTGACAAAAAGGGCAGTGACGAAACGTCAGGTAACCCCCCTCTTGGTAGCCTTAAAAAAAACTGTGTAGCATCATAATCGATTGAGATTACCTTGTTTTTCATGTATTGTTCATATTTGCGTATCATACTTTTACCTTTTTCGAAAATAGACAAAGTAAAAGGCAAATCATATAAAAAAATCAAATAATGTGAAACATAAAAAAAAACAGTAGCAAATGTAATGTTTTTTTTGGTCTGGTCGCCACATTTCAAGACGTTTTGAAGTGCAGCACCATCACTGTTATATCATCTGCAAACAAAAACAAAAATATTTTTTTATAAATATGGACACCTCGGTAATTTCGGGCCATCCCGGGAGGCAGCATCAGCGACTCCTCTAATCGCGCATATTGCAATTCTGTCCCGCCCGAACAACCGCCCAACGCACTCCGAATCAGATGTGTAGCAGAATTCCCATCTAGGGGTTTTCTGGTATGACCGAGCTTTCTTATCTCGAGATTTCCGAGTATCTGACAATGGATAGAATACAGATTAATAAAAAATTTGTTACCTCGCCCAAAGACTGTTGGGAATCGGGCTGATAATCGACCGGTGTTTGCGTTCCAAGTGTGTGGTCCTTCAAAGAAATGTATAATAAAGAAATGGGTCAGCCATATGCGGACCCCTTCCTGTATCAAAATATTTTTTTTCTTTAATTTTAAAGCCGAAACGGAAACCTAATGTTGTAACATGCAAATTCCTCACATGAACTAACCGTACGGCCTAAACACAGAGCGTTAGCTTAATTAATCTTAGACGAATTAATTTACCGTGTCTGGGTCCAAAAATTCCCAAAGACCTAAACTCTCAAATGCACAAATTTAATTGCCACGGCATGCAACATACCGTCTGATGCTATGATCTAAAACAATGTTCAAGTCAATTGATAGAAGTGATTTCTCACGATGAAATGATCATTGCTGGTTAGTTGGTGGTAAAACACCTCCGGAAGTGCGGTGAGGTAAGGCGGACTCAGCAAAAGGGAGGGAGCGGGCATTCCGAGGGGTTCGAGAACAACTTCTGTACAAAAGAGCACACACATTGTCTGTGGTGGTGATTATAGCAAATTGCATTCCTTCCGTTTTTGTGTTTCGTGTACAAGTCACCCCCTCCAACCCGCCAATTCGTCATAAGAGGGGTACACACAGTAAAACGAAGATGGTGAAAGGTCATTTAAAGAGCGTAATAATAGACGTAAGCGTAAATTCCCCTATACAATTCTTTTAAATAATGAGAACTTTTACTGAAAAATGGGTTCAAATCCCCTAATTTTAGCCTCATTTTCCTTACAAGTGAACGGGGGAGGGCGGGTAACTCACTTTGCAGTTCCAACGGCCATTTGTAACGGACATCACCGAACGCCCGCAACGGGTAAAGCTCGCCAAGAAGACGGTCGCCTGGTAAAGCATAATAGTGGACAAGAACGGACTTTAGGTTCACACTCTCATTATTGTAACAAATATAATTGATAATAACGAATTAATACCGCGCAAAATCGTCCGATTTTCTGCGGCGGGATGGGCTGATCTGAGCCTAGAAATTTCGTCCAAATTTTCCGAGGTGTGCGGGCGCGTCAATTGGCGAGCGATTAAACCGTTGGGAAGGCAAATACCGAGAACGGCGGAAGAATCGCCGACGTTGGCAACATGGCTTAACGGAAGGGTAAGCGCGCGATTTACATTTACGACAATAATTTATAATTGTTAACGAAATGAAAACAAGAAAATGAAATTAGACCTCTTAAAAGCTTATTTCGCTTTAAAAATGAAGAATCCTTACAGATTGTTCTTGCGCAGGTGCACCACTAAAGCACACGAACCACTGGCAGCGACATTGACACTCATTCTGATAAAGGGAAAACAGCGCAGATGCGAGAAGAAGAGGGACACAAACAATGAATTGGGTGGAAAAATGTAACCGGTCCAATGCCCCGATTTTCGGTTAAACCGGATTTGCGACCCCCGGTTTTAGGGTTTTGCCCGATTAACCGAACAGGAAGCGGTTTGGTCAAATTCAAAAACAACCACATTTTGGTAGTACTTAAGCTGCCCCCCCCCCCTCTTTGCAAAAATTTTCAAATTATTAAAAGATCGCCTAAACACTTAAAATGTTTGAATATCATAAACGCGGGAAATAACAACAGCTAGCGTCCATTTCATGTATTTTAAGAAGATATTAAAGTTCGACTTTTTGTTCGAATTCGAGTACGGGGTTCGGAATGGGCTAAATGAATGCCGGAATCGTGTTCAGCGGCTTAATAGTTTGAAAATTTTTGGAAAAAAAGGGGGGTGGGGAGACCAGCTTAAATATTACCCAAATTTTTGTTTTAACGTCTTTCTTAAGGAAAATGAGCAAAATAAAAATGAATCCCGGATAATTGATTTGTTAACAAATTCCAATTTTAGGGTAAAAAATTTTAGTGCGTTTTTGTGCGATTCTTTTTTGACTGGGTGTTTGGCGGTGTCGTTAGGCGCTTAAAAAATAGAGAAATTTTGCAGAAAAATCCAAAAAGTAAGATAGAAAGGCTTAAGCTTAATGAATTTTAGACAACCCGGCCTTATGAATTTATCGACCAATTAATTGTTTTGTCCGATCTAAATTATGAGCAAACCAATCTCAGAGCTCATGGGATGCTGTGAGCAAAGTACAGAAAGCACCTGCAAATACGCCCGTTCTGATCTGGCATCGCACCCTTTGACAGGTCCTCGTCCAACGCCAAAAAGGCCGACTGAATGGACGAACGGACTGTGGTCGAAGAAGTGACGCAATTTCGGAATCTATAAAAGGGAAACTTTGAACATTGATAGAAATGGGAGAACTACTTTCTGTGGTATTCGCGCACATTGCGCATGTGAGTGTCGTAGTCATTGTCTTGCGGAAGACTGTGAGAGGCGCTGGCTCCAAGCCATTGGAGCTGTTCCCCGACGGGGATTTGTACAACTCGGTGCTTCTCTAACGCTGAGCAACAAATATAATCGAAAAGCTAAAAATAAAAAGATGAGCCTTTTACAGACGGATAAGTACCTCTAATCCCTAAACTAGCGCTTGAAAGTCAAGGACTTTTCAAGAATTTACCTCTTCCAATCCCTTCCGAATTATGCTTACCCTTGTGCACACGTGTCTGGCACATGCGGCCCCGGCGTGGCCGTCGAAAATTCCAAAAAGAAAGGCATTGGAGGAAAGACACTTTGAAGCGGAGTAAAAGTCCTCGATTGGTCGATTTGCAGCGACCTGAGAAACGTCAACACGGAACAAGGATTGATGATCATCCGAAATAGTGAAGCGACGTTCATTTGCCTTCAGCAATTGATCAACGGCCGCACGACGGAGGGTAAAATGGCGATGGTGGGATAACCGATGCCAATACTTGCGAAATAAGTGATGATGACAGAATGATGAGCAACAATTTTGCATCAAATCACACTAAGATTTATGAGCAAGAAAAATTGTATAGCAGCAGAGAAAATTAGCCGTTCAATTTGAGTCTTTTCTTAACAAATTTGAATAAACAAAAAATGTTCGTTGTTTTGGTAAAAACCCAACTCGTATTGGTCGAACTCGTACTACCCCGACTCGTACTGTTTTACACGAGAGTACAGACAGTAAGTGGTTAGACAGTCTACACTTATGACACAGGTCGCAGTACGAGTTGGGGTAGTACGAGTTCGACCAGTACGAGTTGGGTGTCGTCCGTTGTTTTTTGGTTTAATTTTGCATTTTATTCAACTATGTACATAAATCAGTGGTAGCATCATATTTCTTTCCACAGCTATTTTTTAAGCGGAAAAATTATGTGTGGTTTCGTGTGAATTAGAGACCGAGCAAGACCGGGTCCGGTACAAGATTTAACAAGATCCGGTAGTCTCTGGTGCCCCCCTTTTTTGAAAAAAAAACTCACAAATTTCTATCAAATATCAAATCAAAATTTTCGTGCCCAATGCTCACAATTACAATTTGGAAAAGGTACCATTAGAACCTGAAACAATCCCTTAATTCACTCCCATGTATGTGCAAAAATTTTAGAACATGAAGTTAGAATTTTTCGGTTTTTTTCCTTTTATTGAAAATTAGCCAATCCGGAATCCTGGTACCGGATCAAAAAAAATGTAAATTTTTGAAAAAAAGGGGGCCCCATCTATATATGTAAATATTTTATAACTTTTTAAATGTTTAACCGCTTAGCTCTGCTTATTCCTTCCTTCAAAACTTAGAGCTTTCGTATCAAGAATATAGAAATTGGCGCACTAACAAAGAAGTTGTCATAGATTAAGATTATCCATGGCTACTTACAATCCCAATTACGAGTCCATTGGACAAGCTTTTGTTCAGCACTTTTACACCAAATTTGACGTTCCTGATGGTCAGATACGTTCTCTTGGCCTTCATGATTTGTATGACGCTGAACACTCGTTTATGACCTTTGAGGGGAATCAAGTCAAAGGTCGACAAGCGATTTTAGACAAATATGGGGTAAGTGATTTTGGTGAAATTTTAATTCTTTGGATTAATTTAAAGTCTTTGCCGTTCCGCACGATTCAGCATGGGATCACCAAGGTTTTCTATAAAATATACTGATGTAAATAAGATATACAATGTAAACTATTTTAGGAAAGAATTTTTTGGATTTCAATGTTTTATGGTCACTGATCATTGAATATTGTATCAATTCACTCCCCTAATGAGGGGATAACAGAACCCACAAGTACCCAAGTATAAAAAATTACAGACAAACTGATTAAAATGCAGTTTACACCCCATATGCGTTAAACGAATTTACTTACCAAGAATTTGAACTCAGAAAATTCGTGCCATTTCGAACCTTGAACCTAAATCGAACATATCGACTGACTTTCTCCGATTTCGAATCACCACCAGAATTCGTATAAAACTATTAAAATTCGAATTTTATTTGTTGATAACATTATTTAGGTTCTTCCGGTAATGGTGCAGAAATACTGGTTAAATGGGAATGTCATGGGACGCGTAAAACCGACCAGAGCCCATCAGAGCACAGAAAACCCATGGGAATATGTTTTTAACGGGTTATGAGAATTTTTGAAATACTTGATGATCAATCATAGATCAAAATCAGTGATATGTGCTTTTTACCCTATATCGGCGCTAACTAAATCACTAACTTTTTGTCGAGTGAACCGCAATTCTGCACCATTACCGCTCTTCCGTTGTACTGATAGTCTCAGGATTTTCTAATGTAGAACAAATAGCATCTCTAATTACATCCACTATTTTTTCAAACAAAAATTATGGGCTCACTAATTTGTAATTTTTTGTTTTTAAATTTGCATATTAATATTTTTTAGACTATTAGTATAAAGATCAGTATATTGGAAGAGCCCAAATGGCTAACGCAATTTCTATTTATTCTGATGGCTCGAAATCGGAGGAAATCAATTCTAAAATTTTTTTCGCACATGTTCGATAAGATTCGGGATTCGAAATAGCACGAGGTTCAAATTGGTACTTATGGGGTTTGCCACCTAAAACGCGGTTTCGAGTCTCCACCGCGCGTGAATTTTTTTGCATTTTCGCATGCCATAAATATGGCGCTATACAAATTTTTAGCAAAAAATCCAATTGAAATTGGCTTTTAATCGTCAAATTAAACCCCGATTTGAATACAAAATCACTTAATAAATGCATGAATGACAATTATTTTCATGTATTATAAAACTCAAGCTTTCACAAGATTTAAGAACAAACAATTTAAAAAACGAGTTAAGTCAGTGTTCGGTTTTGGGAGAAAGGAGGTCAGGTTCACGACAGCGACTTGAAAACTTCATCATATTTTGGGGTTTTTAAGGTCACAGATCACGAATATGTTTGTTTTGACATCTACCTGATCATACATTTGACATAATTCTATGATTTTTTTTAATATTATTTGAAGTAAAATCCAAGTAAATCATGAAATGAGTCGGACAGGGGGCATGAAGGTAATGTATTGCGTAAAACTTCATCAAATTCTATCCATTTTGTCGGTTAACGTCAAAGCACCATTAAAATTCGCAGAAGTTAGTTATCCAACATTTGACTGTGCCGCATTTGTATTACATTTTTGGCCAATTTTCAGTTGATTTGATGGCTTGGGATAGGAGAGATTTAAAGCGAAGGGAGTAATGGGTCTGCTTGCCTAGTGGCCCATTCGCGATCTAAACTAGCTAAATTTTTACACAAATTACGGCGTTAAGCGTGAATGTAGATAAATTTTATGAAATTTTGCTCAGTACGTTGCCTTTATGCCCCCTGTCTGACTCTCATTTCATGATTTCTTTAATTTTTACACTTTAAATATTTAAAGTATCAGGGATGGAATCGGATGAACGTGGATGAAAGTTCAGAACCGGAATTCCGGACCCTAAAAGATCCTGAACAGAATTTTTTAATCAGAAGTAATGAAATTTATTTTATCCGGTGGCATTACTTCATTCCAACAGGGGTTCACACGATAATCCTTAAATTTCTCTAATTTTCTCTCACTTTCAGAATTTGTCAGTTTTTTCTCCTTTTTTTACGAATTTATAGTCGGATTTATTAGAGCGTGCAATTTTTTAAGCCTTTTTTAATTGTACTAAAAATGAAGGGTTTTGTTTGGTCATTTTCGGTGAAATTTGTTTCCTCTAATAGTACCCCCGGGTACTATTAAAAAATCACGGAACTTCTCAAAAAAAGTCTGTACCGGAATCCCGGACCCAAAAAGGTCCGGAATCCGGTTCTATCCTTGATTAGTCACCGATTGTAAATTTGCCAATGTTCACAGACTGACAGTCAGCCGCTTCCGGACGGATCGATCCTCGTGACGGTTATCGGGCAGCTTAAGGTAAATTGTTGCTCAACTTTTATGTCCTACTAAAGTTTTTGCTGTTTTAGACGGATGAAGACCCGGTGAATTCATTCAACCATTGCTTCATTCTGAGACCAAACTCATCCGACGGCTCATTTTTCATTTCCAACGAAGTGTTCCGTCTCGTCTTGCATTAAGGTGCTGGAAACCAATCTCGTGGATGTTACAACGCGTGTTCCAATTCTCATTCAATTTCATTTGCGCAGTTTAATTGTTTTAGCCGTTGTTTTCACGGATTTGCCCTCCTAAGCGCATGACTCGGATAAACTGGTGTTTCTTTGTGATTTGAAGTGCTATTTATCCCACTTCACTGGTCATATATCCCTTTATTTATTGGATAAAAGACGCCATTTCGAAGGCTTTAAGGAGAATGAACCAACAAAAAAATACGAAGCGAGCCGCGCGCGGGCAGCGCCAAATAAATGAGGAGAATAAGCAGACATTGCTTTGCTATGCAATGGCCAGCATCTGTTCCTCCATTTTGGTGTTCTCTCTCAATTACTTTCTATTCTTGCCACAAAAAGGCGCCTGGGTGAGTTTGAAAGTGCAAATCACACAATGGAAACACTCAAAGCGAGTTGCTTAGATTGGACTGGCACTGAGCTCATTCAGTCAACTGTTAGCGGTCGCTCTCATGTCAATAATGGTAGATTATTATGTTTTTAATCTCGCGAATCCCCAATGTCCGTTATTCGAACTGTTGTTGCCAGTGGCTTTCTGTCAATGCTCTATAAATGCAGGGTAGACCCATTAACACCCGGGGTCAAAAAAAAATATACTCGAGAAACCATTCGAAAGAATGTCGTGCAGTTTTACTCGACGCTCCACAAATATTTAGGGAATTCTTAGTCGCCTCATCCTAATTATTCGACAAATACTTATAACTTGAGACTGGCTTACAATTAGCCAAAAAATCTAAAATTAAGGTTTAGTTCCGTAAGGGACTTTTAGACTAATTTTTTATTTTTTAAATCACTTTTTTATGGGAAAAATATTTCCATAGATAGTCGTTTTTGGCCATCCGTGCGAAAAATATATGGAGGAAATCAAGTATACATTAAAAATAGTTTAGGAAATTGTTTGAGTGTTTGTCGAGTCATTTGCTGCCGACACTTTATACTTGACAAATCTCTCGAAAATCGTCAAATTTTGTTAATTTTTATCAATTTGTCGAATGTTGAGTGTGATTTTTATTGACCCACGCACCATTTGACATCCAAAGTATCAAATTAATCCTAGGGCGGGTGTTACAATAAATGGATGGAAATGGAAGGTTGCACTGTCTCGTTGTCATAGTGCTGGGAAGACCCCTTTGGTCATAGCTGTTTCCTTTTCATTCTTTGTCAGATGAAAACGGTGCGGAATGAGCGTAATCAGCTGGTCGATGCCGGCCTGGACCTCAACGACCCGAACGCCTTCGGAGAGTAAAAAACATTTTTCAAATAATTAAAGAAAAATTGCTGCTATTGTAATTTGTAAGGTATTGTAAAGATGTCGTTATTCTGAACACATCTGCCCAACTTTTGAGTTTGCTTTGGGCCTATTTCTACTATCTTCTGTTAGCCATGCCTGGTTTCTGTCTGTACAAACTTTGGGTGTCCATTCTCGGCCCGTGGTTCTTCAGTCCGTCATTAGACAACGATGAGAAGGAGGACAAGAAGAAACAGAAAAGACCTAAATTTGTTCATACAAGGCGATAATTATTTTACCATTTCTTCCAATTGTGTACCGCAACGTTTTTGTGTTTTAAATCTCGCATTTTATTCAGCAATTGGGTACATAATTTCCTCCCCAATATTTTTTGGATAAATGGGGGCTTGAAAAACAATAATTAAAATTAGGTGGGGCGGGGGGGGGCGGCGGTGCCGAAGGCGCCGTCGGGGAAAATTTCCAAAACTTTGGCTGGGGCCCAAATGACCCTCCCCGCCTTAAGCTCAACCGGGAAAAATTAAATATTTTTTTATTTCTGTTAGAATTTGGGTACTTTCCTGTATGAGATCATGCCAAAATTTTGCGACCCCCCACTGGAACTTTTAAAAGGTCGTTTCTGGGATAATTTAGGGCGCTGATTATGAATATGACATTATTTTCCCGAACCCGAATTCGGCTCTAGTCCAGTTTATGCGTCCAATCGACTTTTATGCGTCCAATCAGATTCTTATGCGTCCAATCGACTTTTATGCGTCCAATCAGATTCTTATGCGTCCAATCAATCTTTATGCGTCCAATCAGATATTTATGCGTCCAATAATTTTTTATGCGTCCAATCAGATTTTATAAACTTAAGAATTAACCAACAAATTTCAATGACTCCTTTAAAATAAAAA
>JAKKIK010001635.1:0-15136 GCA_024500135.1 Heterodera carotae | reverse complement strand
GCCAAAAGGAAAGTGGTCAACAGATGAAAGAAATAAATTTGAAAGAATTTTAGCGAAAAAATTGGGCTCCAATCGAACCACAATTTATGAATGGATTAAAGCATTTGGAATGGGTCAAAATAATTGCAGTGATTCGACAAAAATTGCATTGATTGAACAATTCGAAGCAATGAAAAACGAATATAAGCAAAAAAGGAAATATACAAAAAAGGAATGGAATCAAAATTATGTCCAAATTGGGAAAAAGATTGGAGTCAGTGAAAGAACAATTCTAAATTGGAAGAACAAATTGGGCATAAGCAGCGATAAACGGGTGTACACGAAGGAACAAAAATTGGAAAAGATGAAGCAATATTGGACAATGAAGCAGAACAATCCAAAGAAAAGTGACACAGAAATTGCTGAAATTTTGAAAATTAATGTAAACACACTTTGTACATGGAAAGCCAATTTTGGGGAAGATTTTGCATAGATTCAATTTGAGGTCTTTGAGATGATGATAATTTGATAATTATGACATTGATGGTATCAACCCAAAACGATATTAACCCGCGATTCCACATTATGTTACCTTTAAATTTGGGTATTTTTCAAAATTGTTCCATTGTTTATTCATTATTTTTTGGCCGCATCTCTCACTTCCAGGCTGCTACTATTTCTTCATTATCTTTATGTATAATTTCGACCAAATAAATATATTTAAACAATTAAAAATTTTAGGAAATCCATAATAGCAGCAAATTAAATAACATGACCTATATATTGGTATGTTTTATTTAGGGTAGGAGAAAGTCGGTTTTAAACCGGGGGTCAGGGTTTTCGATTAAACCGGTTTTATGAACCCGGTTGGACCCCGGTTATCTTTAGTTGGCCAACATTTTTTAATAAAAAAAGCAAAAAAACAAAAACAGTACATGTATTCAGAAGGAAAGCCTGTACCAGATCCGGGACCCGTGTACAAACTAAAAGTACGTGTACAGGTCATGCGCTGATCTCGAACCTAAACTCGGATTTGGAAAAAAAAACGAAAATTATTATATTTTTGAATTGACATCAGCTGATATCAAAGCATTCATTTTGATTCTGACAAGCAGCCAAAAATTGAAGGAATTATAGCGAAAAAATGGGCACCAATCGAACCATACCATAATTTATGAAAGAAAGCATTTGGCATTGTTCAAAATAATCCCAGTGATTCGACAAAAATTGCATTGATTAAACAATTCGATGCAATGACTAACAAAAAATTTATCCATCGCAATTTTAGTCAATTTCCGAATATATCTTAAAAAATAATGGCCAATAACCAAACTTCCACTTATCCCAAAAGTCTAAGCTATCCAATGATTTTTATTGTAAGACATAGGGTCTGGAATAAATAGGCATACGTGTCTGCTTAACTCGGAAAAGAATTGTTTAAAATAGGCATTCATTTGGCTTTTATCCAATCTACAATGCATTTGACATATTTTTTTGTCCTATACTTAATCAATTATTATAAATTTTATATTTGATTGTTAGATTAGAAAAAATTATTATAAATAAACCCTTTTTATTACAAAAATGGAATTGAGACTTATCCTTTGTGTGGCAATCATCATGATACACTCACTTCAACAAGCTGAATCGGGCAAAATCAAACTTGATCAGATATTTGATGTCGAAAATTGTGACGATGCCGAAGATGAAACGAACGAAATGGCACAAAATGGTGATCAGACGGCGGAAGAACTGTCGGAAAACGGTGATCAAAATGAAAGCGAAGAACAGCAAAAGAAAAAATAATTCGTAAATTCTATGCAATAAAAAAGAAGCTAAAGCAAAAGGATGGTGGTCAATAGAATGGACTAAAATTGAAAGAAAAATAGCCAAAAAACTGGGCACCAATTGGACCACAATTTATGAATGGATTAAAGCATTTGGCATGGGCCAAAAAAGAAATGTCAATTGTAGTGATTCAACAAAAATTGCACTAATTGGACAATTTGATGCAATGAAAAACGGATATAAACAAAAAAGGAAATAATATACAGCAAAGAATTGGAACCAAAATAATGCCAAAATTGGGAAGAAAATCGGAGTCAGCGAATCAGCAATTCAAAGATGGAAGAACAAATTTGGCGTAAGCAAAAAACGGATTACGAAGGAACAAAAATTAGCAAAGATGAAGCAATATTGTGAAATTAAGCGGAAGAATCCAAAGAAAAGCGACGCACAAATTGCTGATTTTTTGAAAATAAATTTAAGCACACTAAAAAAATGGAAAGTTAGGTGTATGGATTTGAGATAATTTTGATTCTGACGCAGTTTTAAATAATTGCATTTAATATTTTCATGTTTTTAGCAATTATTTCGGCACTTTTCGCGTTTTTTAGAATATATCTGCATTTTTTGCGTTTTTTTTCGCAAATTTTTTTAAATATTATTGAGAGGTAGCAATTATAAATCCGTGCTATAATAATAAATATTTTTGTGAATGAACTCAGTTTAGCGATGTTCGGGCGCTGCCCAAGAGAAGAAAACAATTGATCCCAATTGATCAAGGACTTAACAAGGTGTCTGGAAAGTTGGTCAGAGGAAAGTTTGTTAGCAATAATTTGGTGTGTGGAAATTTGGTCAGAGAAAGTTGGTTAGAGAAAGTTGGTCAGTGGAAAGTTCGTCAGTAAGAAATTTTCAAAGATTAAAAAATTTGAAATTAAAAAGACTTTGTAAAATGGTGTGAAAATTAATTATAATAAAAGTAAACAATATACATTAAATGATATAATGTTTTGATACCGAAAGCAATTCCCAAATTGGTCACTTGAATGTATTGAGAGGTGAATGTGGAACATTCTTGAAAGGTTGCAAAAAAACATGAACATTGGCGAAACGTCGTAGAAGATTTTCGAAATAGTCCCTAAAATGGGGCTCGGGTCATTTCGGCCCCGCCGTTTCGGCCCCGGGGTCGTTTTGGCCCCGCCGTTTCGACCCCAAACTTTTCATGCCCGAACATTAAAGGGAAAAAAGTAATCATAATTTTTTCAATCTGAACAAAACATAATAAATATTAACAAAAAATTAACAACAAAAAGAAAAAACAAAATTTTTACGGGTCCATATGATAATTACTAGAAATGCCACGGAGAAATTCCAAAATTGTATGAAGATTTGCTTGTTGGTGGTAATTGTGGTCGTTGTTATTGTTGGCTGCATTGTTCGGTATGTATTGTGACACCTTATTGAAGATGCGCTCATCTGCCGCTCGGTACTTACGCGCCTTCTGCGGTGGCTCTAGTCCAGCAATGAAGGACGCGTACTTGATGTCGGTCTCCTTCTGCTCACGACGTAAGATGTCAATGAAGTGCCAAATAGAAGGATGACGGCAATTGAAGGCGCGCTGGAGGCGATGATGCTCTCCCTCAGCTTGATTGTTCGTCCTCGCTTCCCCGTTTAAAGTTCGGGTGTAGACGTTCCACTGTTCCGGCTGAAACAGAGGTTGAGACCAAGTCCCGTTCGTACGAATTCGACCCACATAATTTTCCATCAACCTATGAGTAGTGAAAAGTTGTTACACGTTGAAAATTTAATGTCCACCAATTAATGCTCGTTCGAATCTGTCGCCAAGCTCAGTGTCTAACGCCGTAACTGCTAGTCGAATGTCACACAACGGAACGAACGCAACAGATGTTACCATGCGTGCAGTTTCAGCGAAAACATCACAACTGGTGTACGCCTACATAAGTTCTTATACAAAAATGAAATTCGTGCTTGAAATTAAACCTGCCAGAGATGCAGTGACTTCAATTGTTTTTGAAAGTTTCTCACCAAGTGAAAAAAGCAATAACGAATGTCACACGCCGGGAATACTGTCGATATGGCGTTCTTTGTTCCAATCTCGAAATCAATCGAGAACGACGACGGCGCAAACGTTGGCCACACATGTCGTATGAGTCCGAACATACGCTCATACGTCGACTGCGATTTGCTCGAAAGCAGACAGTGGCAGACAACAATAATCCAAGCGCCACGCCTATACATAAACATAAGAATTGTCAAAAAAAAGGACTGAAAAAATATAACCTTGCCATCACAGTGTAGATTTGATAGAACACGGTGCCAATGAAAATGTGCCGTCCCCATAACATTCGTTCATCCGGTAGCCCAACGTCCATAAGATGCACGCCCAAACAATAGTGTTCTTAAAAATAAAATAAACAATGAATGTCTAATGAACACATTCATTAATCGCTGCGGATTTTCGTTCCCTGCTTCATAATACACACCGGAGTAAGCCAACATGAACTGCTCCTCGTCTCCGTCAGTCGATTTGTACGTTTGGTACGCAGGAGGCACGACTAGCTGTTGAAGGCTCAGGGGGACTGCTGGTGGTGCATTGACTTCGTGCCGTGCCCTTTTATGAGCTTAATTAACAAAAACCTATTGAACACTTAGTTACAAAGGCACCTTTTTTGATAAGTCTTTTGTCACCAAAACACCGACGGGAGATGGAACATTTTGAAGTGCCTCGGACCGAATCACAGCAGGAGGCTCAAATGTTGCAATTGCGCGGCGTTTTATCGCTGTCGTGACTTTACATGCTGCCACACTTGTTGCGTTCGCTGGACACGTGTGCGGTGTCGCCTCTCGCAGGAATTGGTCACCCAAATCCAAATACGGCCTCTGCATTTGTTGATGCTATCCTTGAACTCGCATCTTCAAAATTTGGTGGTTCCATCAGCACTCATTTTTGCAAATGTGTAAAGATGACCCTCATGTGGTAACTTTACTTTGTGTCTAATAGTGTCAATTGGATTCGCCATTGCTTAAATAATTTTAATATTGTACAACTTTATTTAGCAGCTAGGTGTGTTTGACGCAATTTTATTAATAGGAGGCCTATGTAAATTAAAATTTTTTCTTTATCTTCTAAATCCTACAAGTTTTTTTATCGGGGCCGAAACGACCCCGGGCCGAAACGGCGGGGCCGAAATGACCCCAACTCCAAAATGGAATTCGGGGAAAGGGATTTTATGTTGAGCAAGACGAGGCATTAAGAGCATTGGCTGAAACACGGGGAGAACGAAACCCATTAGATTATTTACGAGCTATATCTCATGTTCGGACCCCTTTAAGTCATTTTGTAAAAATATTTTCATTTTTTAATTAACTATGAATTGTAATAGTTTTATAATAATTTTTACTCGGCCTCATATATAGAGTACGGTTTTCCCTCCTTTTTTTAAATTTTTTCTTACTGATGAACTTTCCACTGACCAAATTTCTCTGACCAATTTTCAGGGAGCCCTTAACAATGGCGACGCCTAGATATTTCAATTGAAACTCATTGGAATTGAAAATAATTAAACCGCTGAGTACGGTTGCCGCGTGAAAAACTTTGGAAAAATTAAGTGAATTTGTTCAGAGAAATTAGTCCAATTTCCTCGCTTTTTCGCGCCTTATTTTGTATTCAGAAAATATTTTGGGTGCGGAGTAGGAGGCGGTGCCGAAAGGCGCCGCCGGATCCAACTAAGAAAAAGAGCCTCCCAATGCACACCTACTGAAGTAGAGGCTCTCCCTGAAAAGACTTCCACCTTTTTGGAGTGCTAAAAGTAGATCCCCCGAGGGCTTTTTTTGGTCGTTTTTAGGTCAAATATTTTGCATTGAATTATTCAAAATATACTTACATATATATTATTTGAGAAAATAGTTCAATAGTTTATTCGAATTTTTTGGCCACCTCTCTCACTTCCCCGATGATTTATCTCATCATTGTCTTTATGTCATATTCCGATAGCAACTAATTAAAAAATCAAAAACTAAAAATACCCAAATATTGATTAATAGCCGCACATTAGGTAATAAATAAAGGGCGGATTTATATACAATTTGAAGATGCAAAAAAAAACTAAAAACAAAAATAAAGGCAACAGCGCCTAACATAAAAAGGTTGCACCCCATCGCCGCCGAAATTTCGCCGACGAAACTTTTGAGCCCGAAATTTCGCCGGGACAAAATTTCGCTGCCAAAATTTCGCCGAGATAAAATCTCGCCGCAGAAATTACAAAATTATCATACCAACAGAAAAACTAACTATTTCTTCGCTTCCTAGCCGTTTTCAGACTAGGAATGGCCTCTCTATCTAAAAAAAAGATAGGAGTTTCCAGCACGTGGCCACGAAGAGGCCTGCGAATGATAATGGATAAACATTAACGTGCCATTTTTTTTTGGTTTTTTAAAAATATAAAAAATGAATATCAAAAAAGATTAGAAAGGATAAAGACAATTTCAAACGATAAAAAAAGTCAAAATAAAAATGCAAGCATGCATCAACTGGGCACAATAAAACTCAGAAGTGCTCCAAGTAATGCTGTTTTATTTATCCATATTAAAATTGTTTGCTAAGCCTCGCAAAACACTTAATTTTAGTGCGCTGTACAAAACCCGCCTCAACAATATTAAAAAATGCGCTCATGAGTATTGTGAAACTTTGTGTTTTTTTTGGTGTAGCGCGTCCCTCGAGTCATAGCCTCGAAAATCAGCATCTTTTCTCTTTTGAATGATTTTGATTCCATTTGGAAATTTCCAAATTGACGGGTGGTCCATTGCAAGCTGTTTATCAACGCGTTTATTACACTCGCAGAAATTGTTCGCTATATCTAGCAGGACTGTTTATTAACGCAGTCAAATGTAGTCTAAATATTTGCATAAGTATTTAAAAGTTTGCCAAATAGGTACAAAAACCTGGAAAAAATGTAGGAAAAGGTCGAAAATTAGGGGTGCAAATATAAGAAATTTACTTAATTGCAGTTTTTTAATTTATACAGCCAAAAATCCAAAAAAATATACTGAGTACAATAAAAAAATATATAATCTATTTTTCGATTTTATTTCATTTTTGTTTAGGATTTTTTTGGAAACTTTAAAACATTAAAAAAAACCTAAATATGTAAAAATTTATAAATACAAATTCACAACTTTTATAAGCAAATGCAAAAAAAAGTTGCTTTTCATACTATCTACGTAGAATACAAGAAGAAATTTTTGTTCTTCAATTTGTAAATATCAGTTGAATAATAAAAAGTTATATTCAATTATAACGCAAAACTTGCAAAAAAAAAGAGTGACTACTGACTGATCGACGGTGGTGATCAGACTATTTTGTCAATTAACATTTTTTATCCGGGATCTCATTGTACTATTATTATTATTGTATTAGTATTTGTTTGTGTGCTTTGTATACGTATTTGACAAAAAAAAATTTGTAATTTTTACTAAAAAAATGTAAAATTATTTTTATTTTTTTAATTTTATCAGCTGTAGCGTTGCGTCATGGCATTCAGCAGATGCAAAAAAGTCGGGGGTATCTGGTATTTTATGAAATAGAAGTCATATGTTGACCAGCTACTGTATTTTTTTGGAAATTTATAAGTTTTCTCGAAAATGGTTGCAAAACCCCCTGTTTTTAGCAAAATCTTTAAATAAACTCTATTCACCAAATAGATATTATAATAAATTACAATTTGTTATGCCTAAGGAATAAAATATTTTTTGCATTATAAAACATTTTATTGATTATGCATTTCCTTAGCTACTTGTCATGAACAGAAAAATTATGGCAATAGCATAATCAACGTCAATCAAAATGCCATTCAATGAAATGGAAAATTGTTTAAAATAAAGATGCAATTTCTTCACTGGCCATTCTTTTCAATAAAATAGAAAAATATTAAATAACAAAAAATTAATCCATCGCAATTTTGGTCAATTTCCGAATATATTTTAATAAATAATGGCCAATAACCAAACTTGCACTGATCCCAAAAGTCTAAGCTATCCAATGATTTTTATTATAAGACATAGGGTCTGGAATAAATAGGCATATGTGTCTGCTTAATTCGGAAAAGAAATGTTTAAAATAGGCAATCATTTTGCTTTTATCCAATATACAATGCATTTGTACATATTTTCAAACAACAAATATTTTTTTGTCCTATACTTAATCAATTATTATAAATTTTATATTTTAATTGTTAGATTAGATAAAATTATTAGAAATAAATCCTAATTCTTAAAAAAACAATGAAATTGAGGCCTATCATTTTTGTGTCAATCATTGTAATACACTCATTTCAACAAGCTGAATCGGGCGAACTCAAACAGAAAATAACTTTTGAACAAATATTTGGCGAAGGTTGGGACAAAATGGCCAAAAATTGCCAAGAGAAGAGTGATCAACCAATGCAAAATGATCAAATTGTGCAGGAAATATTTAGACGCCAATTCGATCAAATATTTGACAATAACGAATATTGTGAAAATGCCGAAAATGAAATAAACGAAATGGCACCAAATGGTGATCAGACGGCGGAAGAACTGTCGGAAAACGTTAATCAAAAAGAAAGCGAAGAACAGCAAAAGAAAGAAATAATTCGTAAATTCTATGTAATAAAAAAGAAATTAACGCAAAAAAGAAAGTGGTCTACAGAAGAAAGGAATAAATTTGAAGGTTTAATAGCAAAAAGATTGGGTGTCAGTCGAGGTAAAATTTGTGAATGGATTAAAGCATTTGGCATGGGCCAAAAAAGTCACAGTAATTCGACCAAAATTGCACTCATTGAACAATTCGATGCAATTAAAAACGAATATAAGCAAAAAAGGAAATATACACTAAAGGAATGGAACCAAAATTATTCCCAAATTGGGAAGAAGATCGGAGTCAGTCACACAACAATTGCAAATTGGAAGAACAAATTGGGCATAAGCGATAAACGGATTAAGGAAGAACAAAGACTGGAAAAGATGAAGCAATATTGGGAAACGAAACGGAAGAATCCAAAGAAAAGTGACAAAGAAATTGCTGAAATCTTGAAAATTAACAGAAAGAGCATATCAAAATGGAAAGCCAAATTTGGTGAAGAGATTTTGGCTCGGATTTAATTGGACGGCTTTGAGATAATTTTGATTCTGACATTGTTCTATTTAAAATTTTGACAATTTTTTAAATTTATTTTTATTATTTGCACTTTCAGTAACTAATTTTCTGATTTGTAATAAAGCATAAATCTGCTTTCATTTCTCATTTTAAAAAATCTAACGTCTGCTCATTGGTTGGATTTTCTTGTAAAGTTGAAATAAAAATACGGCAACAGGGGGCTTTGCAATCCATTTCGAGAAAAGTCTGCCATATAGGCTTTAAACCAAGCTAAAATATCTTTTTCGTGGGTTTCAAGCCTCCCACAGTCCAGGAAAATTATGGATTTCCATATCCGCACTTAGTAGAAATACGGCAACAAATGAAAGACGGTTTGTTTCAAATTTTACTTGAAAAAATTCGTCCAACATGAGAAAAAAAGATAAAAATGGAGAAACAGAGAAACAGAGAGATAGAGAGAGAGAGAGATGATAATGACAAAGAGCACGAAAGAGAGATCGAGAGGGAGAGAGCGAGAGAGAGAGAGAGAGAGCCAAAATAATAAATGCAAATTTTCAAGGGGAGTTCTTTATAGGCGGGATTTACGATTGAGAAGTTGGGTTGTAAATGATAGGTTAACCGAACCAAACCGAAAGCCAGTCTTTAGGGCCAAAAAGCGAAACCAAAAACCGGGTCAAGGAACCGACAGTGGTTTGAAAAAACACATCCATTAAAGAAAACTACGGTAGCATTTTGGGCCCAAAATATTGCCTTGTTCGTTTATAAGATATTGAAAAAAAACTGCCACGGGGAAGCCGGAAAATCCGACTCATCCAAACATTATACAATATTAATGTAGTCGTCTATAAACAGCCACGTTGATTAAAATATATACAAATATGCATATTCATATAATATTGAATTTATTATATTTTTATGGAGAAAATGAGATTATTATTTATTGCATCAATCATCGCAATATATTCCCTCAATAATATTTGGCGAAGGATGGGACCAAAATGGAAAAGGACAAAGTGATTAAATTGAATATAATGATAAAAATTGGCATGAAAAATTGCGGCATCAATTTGATGAAATATTTGATGAAGAAATAAACCTTGGAAAGAACTCATCAGATCAAATCCTTTATTTTGCTCCTAAACAATTAGCCGAGTTAACTGATCAATATGTTGGGGGACACCAAAACGCTGATCAAAATGAAAGCGACGAACAGCAAAAAAGGGAAATAATTCGCAAATTCTATGCAATAAAAAAGAAAATAAAACAAAAAGGAAGTCATTCAAAAAAAGATTGGAATAAAATTGAAGGAATTTTAGCGAAAAGATTGGGCTCCAATCAAAATTATATCTATAAATGGATTAAAGCATTTGGCATGGGTCAAAAAAGGATTGCTAATTGCAGTAATTCGACAAAAGGTACATTGATTAAACAATTCGATGCAATGAAAAATGAATTCAAGCAAAAAAGGACATATACGCGAAATGAATGGAACCAAAATTATGCCCAAATTGGGAAGAAGCTCGGAGTCCATGAGAGAACAATTCGAACATGGAAGAACAAATTGGGTATAAACGTTAAACGGCTTACTGAAGAACAAAAATTGGAAAAGATGAAGCAATATAGGACAATGAAGCGGAAGAATCCAAAGAAAAGTGACAAAGAAATTGCTGAAATTTTGAAAATTAATGTAAACACACTAAGAACATGGAAGTCCGTTTAGGAGAAATGATTTTGGCTCAGATTTAATTGGACGGCTTTGAAATGCGATAATTGGTATCTTTTTTCAACATTTCCATAATTATTTTTATTTTTTGTAAATTCCAACTTAGTTTCATTTGATGATACCCCAACTCGTACTTACCCAACTCGTACTTTTTAACAACAAAATTTTCAATTTTTCGCTTAATTTTTTGGTTTTCAGCGACGAGTTGGGTAACTTAGTATGAGACGAGTTGGGTTTTTACCGTTTCATTTATATTAAATTGGAAAAAAAACAAAAAATGTTGAGCCTCAATGCTATAATAAAATTGGTACCATACGAAAGATAGGGGTGCTGGAAGTTAAAGCAATTCGAAAAACAGTGACCTGTATTTAAAAATTGTTTCGGGACGGAATTGAATTCAAAAAGTATCCCCAAGGAAAATCCAGGAATGGATGGGATGGATTCCATTCCGTCGTACCCATCCTTGATTCGACAACCGATCAATCTTCCTCCCGCCCAGGGGCCAATACGACAAACGATAATCTGGACACAATAATCATTTGTCTTTTTCTACGTCGTTTGGGGATTTTGATCGTTTGTCTCTGCCGTTCGAATCGTCGTCCAATCACAATTATAAAAACTACAGTAATTTATCGTTCGGAAATAAAAAAAATTAATATAAAGTATAAAAATTTTAATTCTAATTGGAGATAAACGACAAAAAACGTATCTGACCACAAATACGTCGTTTTGTCTCTGTGGCGTTTTTAATTGTTATTGGCCCCAGCCAAATTTTATTCACCTGAAATTTTGCCTGTTTGAGCAACAAACGCAGTTGACGTTCCCGGGAAGCTGGTGGCACCAAAGAGAACAAGCAGTACAAGAAATTGATCAAGGTGGACTAAACCAAAAAAGTGGAAATAATTTAATGAGAATTTGGCTATTAAAATTTTTCGAAAAAATTAAAAAAAAATTTGCTATTAAAAAGGTATAAACCGAACCGGTATCCAAAACCGACCGATTCGGTTAACCGAAACCGAAACCGATAACCGAAAGCACCTATGAAAGGCGAGATGTGCTAATAAAATCGAGTATTTTCCCAAAATTATATCATTTTAAAATTTAAATCAATTTCTACATTTAACTAATTAATAATTCCTATACACCCCGACTCGTACTTTTATGTGTTAAAGAGAGAAGCAGAAAAGGTGAGATAGTCTTGGTTTGTAAGAGAACAGAGAAAAAAAGATATTCTTAAATAGTACGAGTTGGGTTTTATCATTAGCAGAATGTCCTGGTAACACCGGCGGTAGAGGAAAATTTGTTGGTCACCGACTCGGCCCACGACATCTCCCCGACTTTTTTGCCCCTGAAAGTCTTGACGAAATGCTACAGCTGATAAAATTAAAAACTTTTCTTGAAAAAAAAATATAAAGAAAACTGCACCAGAAAGGACCCGAACCAACCGTAAAAATCAAATTGGAATCTGTAGGACTAACCATTAAACCAAGGAAACATGTAACCAAGTTACATAAAAATAAATTTAATACTAATTGCTTTCTGTCATCTAAAATTCAAAAATTAATTGAGTATAAATAATTTTGGCCCTAAATAGAATCATTAGGGGTGTGTTTATTAGGAGAAAGGGCCATCATTAGGGGTATGTTTTTACTTTCGAAACCCGAAACTCGCAACCCGAAACCGAAACCGAAAGCCAAAAAACCCGAAAAAACCCGAAACCGAAATTTCGGCCGCGTCACTAACCAAAACGCTGACCAAAATGAAAACGAAGAACAGCAAAAGAAGGAAATAATTCGTAGATTCTATGCAATCAAAGAGAAAATTAAATAAAAAGGAAGCCATTCAAAAAAAGATTGGAATAAAATTGAAGGAAATATAGCGAAAAGATTGGGCCCGAAAGCCAAAAAACCCGAAAAAACCCGAAACCGAAATTTCGGCCGCGTCACTAACCAAAACGCTGACCAAAATGAAAACGAATATAAGCAAAAAGGGAAATACACACAAAAGGAATGGAAACAAAATTATGCCGAAATTGTGAAGAAGCTTGGAATAGGTAAATCAACAATTATAAGCTGGAAGAACAAATTGGGCTTAATCGAAAAACGGATTAAGGATAAACAAAGACTGGAAAAGATAAAGAAATATTGGGATATGAAACGGAAGAACCAAAAAAAAAGTTATTCAGCAATTGCTGATCATTCAAAAATTGGAAAAAGTACCTTGATAAAAATGGAAAGCCAATTTTGGTGAAGATATTTTTATTTAGATTTAAATCAATTTGATTTAAATGAAGACGATGAAAATGATACTGACATTGTTTTATTAACCTTTTTGGTGCCTTTTTACTTTATTTTTTATTTAAAAATATTCACATTATACCATATTTTGGAATTATATCCATATTTCAATATTTTAATTCTAATTCATATTGCCCATATTCAGAAATATTCTGAAAAAAATTTTTTAAGAAAAAACGCCAATTAAACTGAAAAATAACCTCTAAGGCGACTTCAATACATTAATATTTGTGAAGCTTATCGTCTATAGAAGATATGAATAAGCAAAGTCTAAGCAATTAAACAAGCAAGTCGCAAAAAGCTATGAAATCAAATCACAATTTAAGCCTGCCCTTTTTCCGGATTGTTCGAAAAAATTTAAGCCAAATGACAATAAAAATTGATAATTTAGCTGCCCTATAGAGAGGAACGCAACAAATTTTACTGATTCTATGGGGTTGGTCTCTGCGTTTTTTTCCTAAAAATTTGGCAAAAAAATCATCGGAACTGCAATTTCCGCTTGAATGTGTTCCTTTTGGCTTTATTTGAGCAAATTGTTGCTTTTTTGCCGATCTGACAACGTTTGCATCCGTTTGATTTTGATCACTTTTATCATGTGCCCAAGTATTTCATGCGCTGTCTGATCACTTTTTTGTGCCGTTTCGTTCTGTTCATCTTCTTGATCGTCCAAATTTTTGTCATCGAATAGATAATGGACAAACCGAGAGTATTCTTTTGATTATCGTGTGGTAATATTTTACAAATCTCGCCTGATAATTATTGTTTTGGACCGATTATTGTCGAAGAAGCAAAGAGAGAGAAACCCTTTGATATTGGTTGGTGAATATTTTACAAAAATTCGCCTGATATTTATTGTTTTGGACCTGTATCTTGGTACAACGAAGGACCTTGAAACCAAAACAGCATTAAAAAAATTTACTTACGCCGACGAGGGTATGCAGCCCTGAAATTTTTAGAATTTTAATGAAAGCTTGGGATCAAAACACCTTAAAAGTTCAACTGCAAAAACATAAAATTAAAAAGGTTTATTTATAATTACGTACAAATATTAGTTAATTCAATTTTGCTTACCCCTCTTCTGATAAGCGTCCCTTCAGCGTGCTGTATTTCGGTTTATAGTTCTTCTGAAACAAAAGATAATGGATACTTTTTTTGAAAAACCCGTACGTGCCCGTACCTATTTATTGGCCCAGATTCGGGTTTGGTTCCGGTACGGGTGCTTCTCCAGAGTACGGGTACGGGTATGGCTTTTGATTTTTTTTCGGTTTTTCCGGTCTCTAGTATTTAGTGCCCGTCTCAATGCTTCCTGCTGTTCAACATCGGTCAAAGGTACAGGGTAATTGTCCCTATTATTCACTATTACTGTAGCTATATCGCTGATATATACTGTAGGAAACATCCCAATATCAATAATAGGTACTGTAATTTTCCCAATATCAATCGCGAGTACTGTAACTGTCAAATATCGGGTACTGGGGTGCCTATCCCTAAGTATTTAATTTAAAAAAATAAGCAAAAAATGAATTTATTATCATTTCATAAATTGTTCAATCAAAAACAGTCGCTTCTCCTAATTTGGCTATCTTTTACTAATTTGTTTGCTATTATTCTTTCTTAACATGTACCCAAACATTAAAATCTTTACACAATAGTTGAAATGTACAAATTTATGCGTCAACATTAATTAGGTGTACATTTTTTTAGTCAGGATAATCATATCAATGAATTTCCGATTAAAGCTGAGTAAAAATACCTTCCCCAAAATTGGCTTTCCATGTTTTTAGTGTGTTTACATTAATTTTCAAATTTCAGCAATTTCTTTGTCACTTTTCTTTGGATTCATCCGTTTCATTTCCCAATATTTCTTCATCTTTTCTAATTTTTGTTCCTTTGTGTACATCCGTTTATCACTTTGCCCAATTTGTTCTTCCATTTTTGAATTGTTCTCTCATGGACTCCGAGCTTCTTCCCAATTTGGGCATAATTTTGTTCCCATTCCTTTTTTGTTTATATTCCCTTTTCATTGCATCAAATTGTTCAATGAATGCAAGTTTTGTTGAATTATTACAATTAGCAATACTTCTTCGACCGATGCCTAATTCTTTCTTCCATTCATAAATTGTGGTTCGATTGGAGCCCAATTTTTTCGCTAAAATTCTTTCAAATTTATTTCTTTCATCTGTTGACCACTTTCCTTTTGGC
>JAKKIK010001634.1:0-15137 GCA_024500135.1 Heterodera carotae | reverse complement strand
AAATTTGTCACCCCCGACCCCGACCCCCGACATCTCTACCCCCGACATCCCCGACCCCCGACATTCTTGCCCCCGAAGGGTCGGGGCTGAACCCTGGTCTAAACCGATTGGGCGTTGACTGATCTGGTCGAAAGTGTATGGATAGGATTTATACTGGACAATTGGATTGAAGAAAAAAAAGTTATGACAGTTCTTCCGCTTCGCGGACAATTCTACCTTCGAATCGGAAGCATTTAATTTGACTAAATATGATATAATTAATTATTTTGCATATTATCACTATTTAATTTTTTTGAATAAAATTGATTTTTGTTTTCCAATTTAAGCAATCTTTTCCTTTTACAAAAACATTTAATTATTCCGTTGACTTTTACGTCGTAAGCATCAAAATACATTTCACAAGACCGACTTAAAATGTCAAAAAATAATTTTAAAAATTTGAAATTTATTCACAAATTAGATTCGATGTTTTTAAATTATGTACTTAAACGTATTAATTGCCGCCATTTATTGTAAAAAACAGTTCAATTCCCACAGTAGATACAAAAATGCGCTATTTGTGGTGTTTATTTGCGCATGGATTTCACTTGCCATACAATTTTAGCTGTCCCAATAACCAAATAATTCTCCTATAAAAATGTTTATGATGTAATCTTTTGACAAATTTTAATTAGTTCCATAATAAATAAAATTCCCTAGGGGAGTTATTATTCTAACCTTTTCCGGTCAAATAAGCCTAAAACAATTTTGGTCGTCCAAATAATCAAAGGATTTGTTGCCCAAAGCTTTTCACTTCAAAAAATTTAAATGAGTTTATGTTTCTAAGCTTGAGTTCGCTTTTTATTCTATAAAATAAATTTTCGCAACGAATTTCTCGCCGCCTATAATTTTTTTTGACTAATTCGAGTTTTTTTAGGAGAAATTGCAACCATTCAAAATCCCAAACACTTGCACCAGGTTGGGTCTTGAAATCAAACAAATAACACTTTTGAGTGGTGCGCGGGGCGGCGGTGCCAATAGGCGCCGCCGGGAATAAAGTTTTGAAGAATATTAAAAATGTGCTTTGTGAAATTAATTTGTGTATTTAATTCCCATTTTCCTTTTACAATTGGAAGGTTTGACTTCAGTAATTTAATTGCATAGAAAAAACGAAAAAATATAAATTTAATTTCAAAAGAAATGGCAATAAATTTCAATTAATTCCAGTGCCATTGAATGCAAATGGCTTCAAATTTAATTATTTGAAAAGAGCAATTGACACAATGTATAATTTCAGCGAAAATTTGTTTAGTGTAAAGCTATAAAATTCGTGCAAAAAAAAACATAAATCATTTTGAATCCCCCTAAAATTGCCATTTTCTTGGGTTTTATTTTTTTTGTGTCATAATTTTTTGTGATTTATCCACACAATTTGTTTTTGATTGAGCCGCTTCAGCTCTTTGCAACTTTTATTGGACTTTTTTTTGACCGATCCAAATTAGTGCGACATTCGGACTTCCTACCTTCGGACCGGTAGCCTGTAATCCACTCACATACAACGGCATCCTGCCAATACTCCAAATACTCCAACCAAATATTGTGCATCAATAATGGACAGCACCATTTCGTCGTGGTCATTCCCGTCCCAACAACAACAACAACTTTTGTCGTTTCCGTCCGTCGCCGTGTTCGACTACATTCTACTGTTTGAACATGTCGTGTCGCTGTGTGCCAAGTTCGGCTCCGTGCTGTTGATGTCCAGCTTGGTGTATTTGGCACATTTTTGCAAGGGCAAATTGCGCGTCGACTCGCTGTCTCCATGCATGCAGTTGTACTTGATGGCGCACACCGTCTGCTCTGCGTTAGGTACTGTTTCATGTCAAACAATGCACACCTGTGGGGACACTTTATTTTGAACAACCCACTCAAAATGGGTATATATCAGGGATGGAACCGGATGGCAAAAATGAAAGTCCGGAATCCGGAATTCCGGACCCCCCAAAAGGTCCGGAATTCCCGAATCCGGTTCCATCCCTGGTATATATGTTGGGCGATAAAAACTTCGTAGGGCGAACGTGATGGGCCGTAGCTCAGTGGAAGCGTGG
Source organism: Heterodera carotae (assembly GCA_024500135.1). Taxonomy (NCBI): domain Eukaryota; kingdom Metazoa; phylum Nematoda; class Chromadorea; order Rhabditida; family Heteroderidae; genus Heterodera; species Heterodera carotae. The sequence continues at coordinate 13,053 of JAKKIK010001634.1, read as the reverse complement.
ATAGACCTTGGTCTTCATGGGTTCAATTCCTCCATCCAGGCTTTTCCATTTTACTTACTTTATTGAGAGAATGGATAATGCAATTTGCACTGATTTGAGTGCAAACAAAACATTTAGGCATTCCCTACGTGTTTTACATGCTGTTCTGGGCCATTCCCCACATTTGGTCTGGCCTCCATGACAGTCCCTATTATTCCGCCAATGTGCTGTTTTGGACCGGCATTTTGGAGATCAGCTACATCACTGCAGCGCCATTTCTGGTCACACTGTTGACACTTGAACGATGCATCATCCTGAACAGCACCAATTTAAAGTGAGCGCGTGAATTTAGCGCTATTTTTTCCGCAAATAAAGCCCCCCCCCTTTTTTTCGAAATAGTTGCCGCCCACCCCTAAATTATAGCTCCCTCCCTTCTTCTCGAAATTGTTGCCCCCCTAAATTATAGCCCCCCCCCCCACCCGAAATAACATCTCCACCCCGTCCGTACTCCTTTTGAAGCTGGTTGTAAAATTGAGCCCCCCCCCGGTACTTGATTTTAAATGTTCAATGCTTAATTTGCTTTTTATAGCGTTTTGTGGCCGCGAAGAATGCTTTTCATCGTGGGATTATGCACTTTTGTCGCATTGTGGGCCTTCACTTTAATGTTTTATTTGCGTGAATTGCCACTACAAATGGACAAAAGTAAGGCGGCGGTAGCCCTAATTTCGTAATTTAAGTCATCCAAAAGAGTGTTTTACGAAACGATCTAGCACTTAAAAGAGCGACTACTAAGTTAGGGGTCTTCATCTAAATATAAAATAGAAATTTTCCATAAATTTTTTAACTCGTTTTTTCATAATCAATTTTTATTTTTTAGTCTCCAACTGCAAAACGGCGAGCTGCGAAACAATTCGAACACTGAGTATTCATTCGACGGGCCCAAAGGTTGTTGTTGGTCTTGTGAACATCATTTGTTGTGCCATTTTTTTGCGGATGCTTCGCTCTGTTGGACCAACTGTCAATTTGGTGGGTGGTTGGGCACCGCGCCAAATAATTTAAATGTTTTTTAAATTAAATGTATTTATTTTTGCAGAAAAATCGGGTCGTCAAATTTACAATTGTCTGCGAAATTTTTTTGAACACGCTACCCGCGTTAGGTGCTTCTTTTTCAACATGGTCAGTTGGTCGGATAAAGGAAATTGAGCAAAAAAATAACAATAAAATAAATTATGCCATAATTGAATACTATGTTTTTACCTACAGTGGGCAAATGCGATTTTCGGTAAATTACCGTTACCAAAATTATCAAATTTGTTCATGAGGAATGGAAAATTTTTTTCCTAAATTGGTGGAATTAAAGATTTGTCTGGAAATTGACCAAAAAAAAAAACTTTTCCGCTTTAATAAAACTTAAAAAATCTATTTTAAAGAGTGAAGCAAAATTTGAGAAACTTTGAGTATTATTATCCGAACTATCGGCATCCAAATTGTATTCCTGGTGTTGTCTACATATCCATAATGGTTTTGCCTATACTCATTTATAAAATTGCTCTGCTAAAATTAAAAAGTATTCATTATCCTTTTAAAATAGATATTTACAAAATAAGGTTTTGCTATTACACTAAATGTTCTGAAACTATTAGGGTGTACAATTTTTACCGATTGGTAATTACCGCGGTAACTGAAACTCGATTTTCGGTAATTAGTAAATCTGTAAGTTACCGTTTACGAAATTTACCGAAAATTCAAATTAGGGTAAACGGTAAATGGCAAATTACCGGGAATTCAGTAATTTACCGTTGTAAATGTTAATAAATTAAAAGTTCGAAAATGTTTTGTAATGTCAAAATCATTCTCAGAGTAAAATTCTATGTTTTCAGATCACCGGGCTTGTGAGTGCAAACTATGTGGGCGAATTGAGCATTTCGGCATGCCCCGTCGACGCATTTATTTGCGCACTGATCTATTGGCGGATTCTTGTCAAAAGTAGCGGTGGTGCCGTCCTGCGGCGACAGAGTACGGTAGCGGCGACGGCAGTCAAATCGCCGCCAATTGGCATTCCGCCAAAAGTGGTGGACAACAGCAGCAGCAGCAACAGAAGAGAAACGCTGCAGCAGCAGCATCAGCAGCGGCGGCTGACCAGCAAATTTTAATTGCCACAAACATTTAAAAATGATTTGTTTTTTGAAATTAAATGACGAGAAAAAATGCAATGCTTTGAATATTAACATTGTTAGAAATTGTGTGAAATAATTTGGTTTACATTATGAGCCCGTCAATCCAATAATTTTGTTATGTATGAAAAAAACATCAAAAAAAAAAATAAATTTTAATTTATAAAAATACACCTCGAAATTTATCTTTTTTCTTTCTCAAAATTCTAAAAATGCACTATAAAATTAAGATGTAATTGCCAACTCGGCAGCTTGAAAAGCAAACATTTAACCGGAAATGCCAAAAAATCGAATGATTAGCTGCGGATATGCATCGATCACATGCTAAAAGATTGCCAGATTACAGCATGTAAAAAACGCTTAAACAAAACATAAAGCAGCAGAGCCCGACAAAATAATATTATTGGATTATTAAACGAATTGAAATTTTATTTTTTTTAAATGAATAATACAACCATTTCTATAGGTGGTATACATATATTATATAAGGTATCGTGAACGTGGCAAGATGGCGAAAAAACCCCATAATTTCTGAACCCAAAAAGTTAAGGATAACCGGAATCCGAAACCTTTTGAATCAATAAATTTTAATTTCTCAAATTATGGCTTATTTTTCAAAATATGCTTATTTTGCTGAAGCTACTCTGTAGCAACAGCTAAATTGGTTGGACTAATAGGCGAAAAGTCATGACCAAAAAATAAATTCTGTCATCACGCTGTTTATTAAACCACCAAAAATTAATTTCAACATTTTCTTAGATTTTTTATCTTAAATAATTCATAGAATTTTTGGGGCCGAAACGTTGGGAACCCGACTGGAGAAATAGGGTAGGATACTTATATCTCTTCGGGAAACAAATAGAGCTTTTGAATAATTTATTATTAGAAATTGCTTTGTATTCAGAATAAATGTTAGTAAATGAAGGGATTGAAAACACGCAATTTGTAATAAGATTTTTTAATTTCCTAGTACTTGAAAACAAAAAAAATTAAAATTTGTTTATGGGGGGTGTATGGTGGTGCCGAAGGGAAAATTTTGAAAAAATTGTGCCAGTTTAAGGGAATAAAGGTCAATAGTGAAAAATTTGAAAGCCAAAAGAAAACGTTTCCTATGAATTCAAAAATAAGTCAAAAATATGATATAGTTAAGAAGAATTAGACCGGTGTTGCCTATGGCACCGCCGGGGTAAAAAACCCAAAACCTTGTTGAATCATTACTTTTCAGACTCCCCCCTCTCCCATAAAATATAAATTAAATTTCTTTCAATTACGAAATGCCTGACAAGAATTGATTATTGATACTTTTAGCAAAAGAGGGAGACAATCAAAAAAATGAAGGGGCGCCAATAAGTGGAAAAAGTGGCAGCGACAGACAGACACAGACAACCACCTGCCGTCTGCTGCTGTGCTTTTGTGTATGCCCACTCCTTTCATCGTCCGCACTGCACTATTTTCATCTTGTTGCTGCGCTTTCCTGCTTACGCTCGTTTCTTTTCTGCCTTTCAACCTTTTTTCCCCCAATATTTTTGTGTTTCTCTGCTCTCAGTTGGACCAAGTTGGACCAATAAATGCTCCCTATAGGTTTTCAATGGTGCCGCTTCTGTTTTCGGGCTTCATTTTGCTGTCCCGCCATCGCTTCTCGGCCTTTTGGCTAAGATCAAAGTGTAGTATCTGTTCTTTACGGCTTAATCTCCGTAACGACCCCTACCGGGGTCAAAGAGATTAACCAATTTTTGGAAAATGGTCGCAGCAGGGGGCTTGCTCCCTCTCGGCCGCGCGTCGGCCCGGTATTGCACTTACTTCCGGGAACGGCGCATCTCCCCTGCGGGGGAGATTAAAATGGTACTGGCGTTGGGTCCCATCTACAAAATATGGCTTCTTGGCTCACCCAGAATTTAAAGCCAATGATTAATTGGATGGCTGATGCCGGTCCCCTGGCTTAAAGCACGTATGGGCTATTTTCGACAAAAAATTCATTAAAGAAATTTTCTTTTACATTTTATAATTTTATTTTTTGTCTGTTTCTTAATAATATTGTGGCAGGTATTTGTGGTAAACAGCTCAATTGGTCCATCGGAAGTAGGTAAAGTGAAGAAAAACTTGAACCCACAAAGTGGTCTTTGTATTGATTTTCTTCCTGTCGTTTTTGAACGAATTTCATTTTTGGCAATTTTCTCGTTCTGCTAAAATGTCAAAAGGTGCATTTTTTGTCTGGGAATACCATGGACAATGACAATTTTAAATGTGGAAAAGAATATGTACAATATGTAAATAAATATGTATAGAAAATAACTGTACAGCCATGTGCGAATTATGCAATAAATGGCTCCCGGAAAATGCGAGACAAGAGTAAAACACTAATTCGACACCCGGATAACCTGATCCCCTAATGGGGTATTATGGACAGCGTGGTCGTACCCCAGTAATTTATTTAAAAAAGCTACATGCCTAATCGGATTTATAATTTTTAGAATTATTTGTTCTTAACCCGAACTCGAACTTTATATGAGATGGAATTGAAAATAAAGGAGCTTTTTTAATTCAAACTGAGCCAACAAAATGGCGAAAGAATTGTGGAAAAAATGTTATATTTTCTCAGAATTGTTTTGAACTTTTCAATTTTGGTGGAATTATTTTGAACACAATTTTGTTTTTTCTTGTTTTTCCCTTTTTTAACCGAAACCGACCCGTAAGTGAGCTTGGAAACGAAGCATTAACAGGTTGCTGCTGTTTGTGAGTGTCCCCTTTTCCCTGGGATAATCCACTTACAAATAATTAATTACCCGTCCAATTAATCATCGGCTAAAATTGTGGGTAAGCCGACGAGCGCATATTTTGTGGGTGGGATTAACCTAATAATATATATGTGTTTATCCATGCGCAAGGAGAGATGCGCTCTCCAGAAGAGGAGGAGGGATTAGAGGGATAAACCAAAAATAAACAACAACAAAAAAAGAAGCAATCGCCCGCGAAATTCCATTCATAAACGATAAGAGTGAAAAAAACAAAACGCTCTCCGCCAGAATCGCGTTGATGAACACCACACAAATCGCGTCTTAACTGATCTGTTAGCTGCTGATCAGGTTTTCCAGAGGGGAATTTGTGAGATGCGCGCGAATGGATATGGATATGGATAAATGTCGAAGTTGAGGACAGGTCTTAGTGGAGCACTGATCTGCCGATATAAAAATGGCGGCTGTACGCACAGAAAAAGGTAGCCGAAAAATTATGAGTGCAAATTCTTAAATTCTAATTTTTCAAATTACCATGTATGATACTTATACAAAAGTTAATCCTTGTCCCCGATACTTCAAACAAAATCCTCGACATTTTTGGGCTTCTTCCTCAACTCAGAGACCTTTGGTTCCCCTCTATTACCCTCCTCGAAGTTTTTGGGCTTCTCCAAGACCCCAGCCCTGACATTTCATATTATTTTCCCCGACCGATAGTATAGGCTTCATAAAGCTTTCGAACGATACAATTATACGGAACTTATTTGACAAAACATGAAGTATTTTTAAATAAAACTTTTTAAAAATTGAGGGACAGAAATTGTTATTATTGTACAATAGCATGTCCATCAACAAGGCCACCGTGGGCGTGATCGGTTTGTCCGGTGCCACGCTGTTGCTGTGCCTGTTCGGAATTGGCTCCATCTACAACGAGGTGCAGACCATCTGGACCGAGCTGGACCTGGAGATGGACCGGTTCAAACTGGAGACGGACGACATATGGCGTGACATGTTGGCTATGGGTGCCGGCACGCCGTCCAACCGGGCGCGCCGTAACGCGTACGGCTCGTACCAGGCGGCTGGCCAACAGCCGGCTGCCCCGGCTGGCGGTGGCGGCTACGGCGCACCGCAACCGGCACCCGCCCCAGTGCCCGTTTGCAGTAAGCGTAATGAGTGGATAAAACAATTAAAAGTCTAATTAATTATCCTTATTTTGTCAATAAAACTCCATGGGTTTCTATTTTCAGAGTTTATTATAGGGTATGGTTCAAAGAGAGGGGGGGGGGATTCTAATAGAGAAAATAAATTTCGCTTAATTTGAAATTTCATTTTCAGAATGTAAGGCACAGAATGTGTGCCCTGCTGGTCCTGCAGGGCCTGCCGGTGATGTCGGACCAGCCGGACTGCCGGGTATTCCCGGAAAAGACGGAATTCCGGGAATCACTGCCGAGAACTGGCACAATGCGCCGTTCAAGGGATGCATTGTGAGTGTTATCTCGTACTTCCTATATGTATTAGACACCCATGGGCCTATTTTCACCTTCAATCGGGAAGCACAACTTGATGGAAGGGAACTTAATATGGGGGGGGGGGGCTTTAATACAGGAAGTACGGGCAGTGTTATAAAAAAGTGAATAAAAACAGAAATAATAATAATTAAATGACAGAATTGTCCCATGGGTCCTACTGGAACGCCTGGAACTGCTGGAAAATCAGGACCGCGCGGACGGTTGGTTATCTAAATTAAATGCATAATTTTATACCTAATTATGATGGCCATGCTAAAATTGACAGGCCTGGGCCTAAAGGCAGCCATGGCAACCCGGGACGTGACGGCATCCCCGGCATGGAAGGCGAGCAGGGATCGCCGGGCGAGGAAGGACTCGCCGGCGCCTCGGGCAAGCCTGGCGAGAAGGGCACGGACGCGGAGAAGCCAATCGCGCGAAAGGGCTTGCGCGGTCCGCCTGGAGAGCTGGGCCAGGTCGGACCGGTGGGCGAGCCGGGTAACCCGGGACCGGCCGGCAAGCAAGGCGCTGCCGGTGTGACGGGCCCGCCCGGCTTGTCCGGCCCAGGTGCCAACTCGGGCGAGGAGGGACGCGAAGGACCGCAGGGCAAGCCGGGCCAAGACGCCGCTTATTGGTGGGTTAAACAAATTCCTTGTCAGACATTTGAAATTAGTTATGATTTCGAATTTCGTCCCTAAGCAAACGCCGATTTTCCGACCGATTTTTTCGTAAAATTGAAAATTTTGGGAGTTTAATCGGGAATTTGTGGATACTTTTCCAAATTAAAAAATTATTTAGCGAGTGCCCGAACCGTGGTGGTGGTGGCAGAGGCAAAGGCAAATAAATTGCGGCAGGACATGCAATGACAAAAAAAAGAAGACAAACAGTGACAAAGTGCCGAAAATGGACGAATGTACTACACGACAGATAAACATATGGCTTCAAACTAAAAGTGATGACAAACCGAACAAATCTTTATGGAAATGAATTATAAATTAAATGAAACTTGCAAAATAATTAAATTCATTGCCAAAATTTTAACCATTTCTGACTACCTATATCTCAAGCTATTCTAGAATTGATTGACAATTTTGCTGTGTCAATTTGAATGAATCTCTCCCCACTCCATTATAACCCCCCTCTCCTCTAATAGACGACCCCCCATAATAGGCAAACGACCTACCCCCTCTAAAGGAGGTAATGAAAAACAGAAAAAACTAAAACAAAATAGTGTGCTAAATAAAAAAAACAATAATAAATTTTAACAAATATATCCAAATTACCGTTTTGAATCGGTACAAAGAAACATAGATCGCATTATTATTAATTAGTCCATCGAAGTAATTATTTGGTCATCAATTTGCCATTACATATTTGTGCACATTAAACAACAATCATCATCACTTCAATTCACTTGTTGTGTCAGTTGTCGGCCGCCGGCAAAGTTGCCTTCAAAAGTGCCACACTTGTCGGTGCCAATGTCACATTGTAAAGGTCGCGCGCAGCGTCAAAATGACCGAGCATTTTGCCACTCCACAAACATTGCACATAATAGCCATCGGGATTGGTCAGACCAATCGATTTCAAATTGGTGGAGAATTTCTGAAATGGACAAATTTGAAAATGTTTTTTGGCTTTTATAAAATGTCATTGACGATTAGGTAACTAATTAAATCCCTAATGCATTCTTCGCCATGGAAAGTCATCCATCAACAGTCGGGCACAGGGATTATCTACTTATGGGTTATGCCTCCCCCCCCCCACTCAAAATTTCTTTAAAATTAGTAATTACTAATTAGGGCTTTTAAAAGTCGCTGATCACAAATATAAATATTGTTTTGACGTTTAATGAAATTGATCAAACATATGAAATAGCGGCCTACTGTATTTCCTCTATTTGAAGGCCCGGGCCTTCTATTTTTCAACATCGTCTATGGGGGGGGGGGCCTTCAAATGGAGGGGGGGCCTTCGTATGGGACAGGGCATAGAGGAAATGCGGTAACCCTTAAGTACCTCTGCTGGCTGTAGGGAGGGGAAGTTTAGAATAAAAAACCAAAAACAATTTTTACAATGGGCAAGAAGCCATAGTTGAGCACCGCAATTGCATATGAAAAACGCTTGTTAAGCTTGTCAACGGGCGTCATTTCTTTTGTGTACACATAAACAGAAAAGTGCTAAATGAATATTTAAATGAATTAGGATTTAAATGAAAAATGATTGAAATGTTAATGCCATATAACAATTTATTTAATATCTAATGTATTTATTGCAATAATTATGCACATTTATTTAAACCTTGTACACCATTCGTCCCATAATCTTTAAAAATATAAATTGTTGGGGCAATTCTGAACGCTTCAATTTACCCCCAGCGGATCCTGATCAACAGCGATCACGCGTGGATTCAACAGAATGTCACGGTGCTCTGGTAAAATTGTTCTCAGATCATTGGACATGATCAGAGGTGCCGACCAAATTGCCCAAATGGACATTTGAACCTTGGCCTGATCAACAGTCAGCTCCGTGTTGCCGACAATCAACTGAAATTCAAATTTATCCTTTCAGTCCGGATATATAGGAAATTATTTAATCTTCAAACTTTGGCATAGTGACCTTTTTGCCATCTTTTGGTGGTATTTGCCACCATCCTTTTTGCGGTGCTAGGTAGTTTCGTAAATTCCGCCACTATGGGCGTTTCGTAAATCCGCCACTTTTTGCAAGTTTTTGGGCTATAATGAACTATAACTTTTTTATTATTCAACCAATTTCTATAAATTTGGTATCATTTGAAAGCTATATGTGTTTAGAAACAATACTTAAGCAGAAGCTAAGCGATTAATCCACTTTAAAAAAAGTTATGCATAAAAATATGACTTTTTGGCAGCTTAAAAACCGTAACTTTTTTGAGAGTGGATTAATCGCTTAGCTTCTGCTTAAGCATTGTTTCTAAACACTTATAGCTTTCTATTGATACCAAGATCATTAAAATTAGTAATATAATAAAAAAGTTATAGTCAGTTATAGCCCAAAAACTTGCAAAAAGTGGCGGATTTACGAAACGCCCATAGTGGCGGAATTTACGAAACGACCCAGCACGCTTTTTGCCACCATTTTTAGTCCCGGCGCTACCTTTTTGATGTTATGAATACCTCATTGACGCCCCCGAATCCGGACCCGACTTTTTTTGGGCCTCTTCCCTGACTCCCGGCATCCTACCCGCATCCGGCATCCAAAACATATTTTGGTTTATATTTCCGAAAAAATACTAGAACTCTCCCTGATACGTTCGAAATTTGCGAATTATCCCCGACTCTGACAATTTGGTCACCGCCGACACACTGCGGCTATAACACATTTAGTGTCCTTTTTAACAAAAAAAGTTTCAGGTTAACCATGTCAGGGTCATTCCAACGGCCTGGCGCTTGAATTTTTCGAAAGAGATCCTGTTGTTGGTTGTAGAAATTGATAATACCTTTAAATAATAAATTCAAATGCTTATTTATGGAAAAGCGTATCAAAATCTTTTGAAAAGCGCTGCGCACTCACTCAGCACAGATCTCCATGAGCGATCAATGTCGTCAAAATTGCGCCACAAATTGCACCAATAGCCAATGGCGGTGTAATTAATCTTTAAAAATTTAAATTATGCTTTCAACAATCTCAGCTCAAAGGGTAGAATAAAATTTAAGCATTTCATTAAAACTGCTGGCTACCCCTGGGGGGCACCCTTATCCAGCATGGTCCATTACGACATGACAACCCCGACGGGTTCACAATTCCAGCTGCCCTAAACCGCCTGCCGTCTTGCCTTCACCGACAAACCCCACCATCCTTCCACGAAGGGTCGGGGACAACCACATCGAAGTAGGGTTCAGCGGGAATGAGAATTTTGAGAAAAACGAGGCTGGGACTTCTGGTTTTTGACCGGAAACAATGGAAAACCGGGAAATCCCCCTGGTAGCAAAGGCAGGCTAATCCCTTTTTTGCTTGTGTATGCCGCCAACCTGTCCTTCTTTGTTGTGATCCAAATAGTCGGGCCATGAGCACGAATAAACCATTGGCCGTCCAGTACGGTTTAATGCGACTCCCATTTTTGGGTATTCTGTAGAAGGAAAAATAATTCAAATTTCGGCGTCATTTTGGAATTTTACCAATTAATTTTAATACCAAACTTTTTAAAATAACGTAATTAATATGAAAACATAGACATTTTTGGAAATCTATACATAAATTATCATCAATTAATGAATGCAATTGATTTAACCAACCGTCCGGTATCATTGAAATGTTCATATTGCATCCGTCCAATTTCAAATAGTCAACCTTCCAATCCGCAAATGTCTGCGCATCAATGTCATAATGCTTAAAACTGCCCGGATATCCGGCACACGTTTGGGTGCCAATGTCCTCATAAATGCCCAATTTTAATTCTCGGTTATGCATCTGAAAAATCAACATATTTATTAATATTTAGAAAAAGTATTTCCATACTTACTTTAATTTATGCCCCCCTCCCCCGTAATAGTAGCCCCCTTTATCTATAAAATTTATTTCAAAAAAGAACATTACAAATTCAGATAGTTTGCGTATTCCGGATGGGAATCGGGTCCGGTTTGGCACCAGCCGACCCTGCGCATCACGAGCAGATTCCATCCAACAGTCGTCAATGTGCACATATTGGTAACCAGCCTCACGATATCCATCCTCTGCCAGCCGATCAGCCATATCCTAGCAAAAAAAAAAAATACTCAAAATCAATTAAAGTTGGTGTTCGGAAATGCCGGGGTCAATGCTTTATCCGGCACAATAAAAAATGCCACAGATTTGAATATTCCCACATTCACCATGTACAGTTGTTCATTAATACAGCTAAATGGGTGTTTTGCACAGTCGGTCTCACAAAAAAATTTGGCCCACGACATCCAACCCATCGGAGGTGTTCTTAAAAAAGAGAAAATTTAAAAAATATTTTACACATATATATTTAATTAAAATAAAAAATTGTTCGATGCAATGAGATAAATTTTGTTTAAGAATTTAGCGAATTTCCAAAAATATACAAATTACCAAATTGCATTTATTTATTTACCTCGCGAGTCCATTGTCCAATGAATTTACGAACCCAAAAAAAGAGAAGAGATTTGTTATTAAAATGAATATTTTCATTTTTAACAATTAAAGAAATGTTTTAGCACAATATTTTTTTAAATTCTTTTCAATAAATTCTAAATGCTTTTTTTTCTTTGTCATTTATAAATTGAATCATTTTTTACGACCGTTTATATGAAATAATTGGAATTATTTTCTAATATAAAATATGACACAGATTCATTTAATCATTCATCGCTGAACAGCCAGCAACTATTTTTCAGTTTTTTATTTATGTGTATGGTTCACCCGAATTGAAAAATTACCCGAATTCAAATTGGGCACCCGATTTTAAAGACGAACATTGTCAAATATGGGGTCTTAAAAAGAGCTAACTTCAAATATTATATAAGTATATGATTTTACAGCGCATTTCGAACAATTCTTTAAGTTTCGGGGTTTCCATATTCCGCCGAATATGTTCAAAAGATCAAAGAAAACATTTTTAACTTTAATTGATTAGCAAAAATGTTTGTTTGTTTGTTTGATGTTTAAAAGGATTCGGATGAATATTGAAAGCCCATTTCAAATCATGTACCCGATTAGAAAAGGGGTGATTTTGTAAATCGGGTAATAAAACAAAAAACTAAATTAATTATTTCAGATTTAATTCTCTTTATTCGAAATTGATTTGAAGCCGCTTATGCCACTAAAATAAGCAAAGGCCGATTGTGTACATACACCAAAAAAAGGACAAAATTAAGAGAACGAATTAATTTAAAGAAATGTAATTGATATGTGCAAATGAATATATTTATATTGGAGTGTGATTTCAGACACTTTTCTGAACATTTGTTTAATTGGACAAAGTAATTAATGAATAAATGGATTGAATATGTGTGGACGTCGGCGACAGTTGGTTGGTCTGGGCCAAATGCTAAAAATTCGAGTGGCAAAGTTTTGGCCACCGAAAATGAATACATAAATAAAAAGGGTCAGCCAAATCGATGAAATGCAATAATTAAATGGTTTTATAAAATTAACAGTTAATTAATTTGAAGTCCCCATTTTTACCAGTGCATATTTTTGGTCGGCGCCCTGAAGTTTGGACACCAAAATAGAAATTTCAAAAAATATTAGTGTTCAGAAATGTTGAAATAATTGTAGGAAATGGGCAATTTATGGGACTGGGTAGATTCGGCCCCGCCGATTCGGCCCCGACGATTCGGCCCCGCCGACTCGGCCCCGGGACGACTCGGCCCCGGACGACTCGGCCCCGGACGATTCGGCCCCGCCGATTCGGCCCCAACAATTATATAACCTTTATTTTTCCCATTTCAAATCCCGGACTCGATTCGAACAATCATCGGTCAAAAACTGATTCAAAATTATGTACACGCAAAAAGGAGCATGCGAAGACGGAGCAAGTAGTGGGGCGCCCGAGTGAGCGAAGGGTTGCGAGCGCCTGGTTAATGTCGGGCGAAGGCCCGACATCAGGCGCGAGCAACCCGGAGCGAGCGAGCGGCGCCCCACCTACTGGCCGCCGTAGTCGAGTGTGCGCTGGTTTTTAGCGCA
>JAKKIK010001633.1:0-15138 GCA_024500135.1 Heterodera carotae | reverse complement strand
GGGCGGGGGTGGGGGGGGGGGGGGGCGGGGGGGGGGGGTGGGGCGGGGGGGGGGGGGGTAGGGTATAGTCGAGTCTGTCACCATTCCCCCCCCCCCCATCGGACTCCTCCCAATCGATGATCTGCTGCACTTTGGCGAAAAAGAAAGGACTGCTGCCTGTTGGAGTGGGAAAATTGGACAGCAATCGGAAAAGGTCGCAATTATCGCCGCGCCTTCGGCGCCCCCCCCCCCCCCGTTTTCATCACTCATTCAGTCAGTCAAACACAACAACGCTCCTCCTCATCCTCTAAATCCATTTTTCAATTAAGCGCCTGAAGCGGATTACCGCCCACCGCCGCGGGGGCAGAAGCCAAAAGCAGCGGCAGCAACCGCCGCTGACCAACAACCAACTAACTATAGGAAGTAAAAAGGGCAAATAGACGACGGAAATGTTCCACTCCCTCCGGCGGACCCCACACACATTGATGATGAAGCCCAAATGGTCTTGGAAGGAAGGCACTCCCTCCCCTTGCCCTGCGGGGTCAGAGGAGTGAGGGACGAGCGAGTTGCACGGGTCGGTCGGCGGAGGACTGAGACGGACGGACGGGGGCCTTCCCGCCGCCGGGGATGGCCCGCCCCATCCGACCGCATTTATTCATTCATTCATTCATTCCACCTCTCTGAGCTTTTGGGACCTACTGCTGTTGGTGCCAGCAGCATCGCTGCCTTTCTCCTCTTTTTATGTGCATGGGTCGGATAAAGAAAGGTTCGGGCCGTACAATGTGCGAAAGAGAGAGAGAGAGAGAAAGAGGGAAAGAAAGAGAGAGAGGGTAGATGGACAGAGGAAATGGGATGACGAATGGGGATGAACATAAATGCGGAGGATGGGGAGGAGATTAGGAGGGGGAGGGGGAGAGGATGAATGGCGATGGAAGAAGCAGATGAATGGGACGAGGGGAGGGCGGATGAGCTGCAGAAGAAGCATATTATGGTGTCGTTTCCGGTTTAAAATGTTGGCGGTGATTGGATGAGTTTTGATCTCGACACCAAAGACGCTGCTGGTGTGCTCCGAAGACTCGGCAATGCTTCATCAGTGGGGTCAAATCTTGTAATTGATCACACGGGATCGGAATAATGCCGGGATTTTCTCGCCGATCATAAATAGCTTTTGCTCATCAGGTCCAGCAGGTCCAATTCTGAAGACCCGTCCGGTCTCTTTTTTTCCAAAACAAAGATTTCTAGACTATTCATCGGCCTTGACACGTGCAGCTGTGCCACATTTCGTTCACTCATTCTGACGATTTTTTGAATGGATGGAAAGATTATAAATAAAGCAATGAGATTTTCAACAAAAATTACTGAATGAAATGATAAATCAATCACATCTAATCCATCAGCAGAAACAGAGTAAAACAAAGATGACGGACTGACAGAAAGCAGCTCAAAGTTGGACACATTGTTTAGGGCTGTCGGCGGACTCTAATTTTAAGACGAGAAAAATCGGACGGACTTTCGGCTCAGTTTTCGGCAACACTTTTTCATGTAAGGTATGACAACCCGATTCGTACTCCAATTTGTACCAGTGTTGTAGCGAGTCGTTGAAATTCCGTATCGGCCATTTCAAAATTTAACATTCGGGTTCCGCGGATCCCCAAAAAAACACACCGGTCTGTTCGTACTTCCCCGATTCGTACTTGTTCGTACATCCCCGATTCGTACTTGTTCGTACATCCCCGATTCGTACACTATTTTGCCACGAGAATGCAGCAGTCAGTCAATGTTCATTCATTCATTTTCAAAATTAACTTTCTTTCCAATTTCAATTCCTATTTTATTTCTTAATTTGTCCCCCCCCCCCCCCCCGGCGTTCCTTCCCCTCAAATTGCCTTTTAATTTTGTAAAATATTTATTCTTCGCATGGCTTAACTTAAGCGAATAAATTTGTGCTCCTCAATATAAATATGCAATATATGTCACGTCATTTTGTCTTCTTCTCAGCTTTAAATATTCTGTTTATTCCAAAAATTTAACAATAATAAAAAAAATGTCCAATTTATTCAATCGTTCAATCATTTTGCTTCCCCTAATTTTATGCTCATTGTCAGTATTTGCCGAAAATGACACGAATGGCACTCTCGAGGCCAAAAACAGTGTAAGCATTGGCTTTCGCCGTATTTTCTTTATAGACAACGCGGAGCTTTGATTTTCAATAACCACTCGCGAGGGAGGGGGGGGGGGTCAATTGGAGGGGGCTGAATTGGAGGCGTGGGGGTCAATTGGAGGAACGCCAATTGGAGGGGGCGTGAATTGGAGGTGTGGGGGTAAATTGGAGGGGGGGATCAATTGGGGAGGGAGGACGTCATTCTTCTTCATTCCCACGCAGTCTTCGTTACTATCGGCATTGGCATCGAGTATGATGAATGGCACTGCTGCAGGCCATGACGATTTGCACAATGAAAACGGCACAAACGACGCCGCCGCCGTTGCCAAAAGCACTGAAAACAAAACGAAGGGAATAGCAAAAAAAATGTTGGACAATTTGATCAAATTCTTCGACACGGTTTGATATTTTGAGGGATTGGGCAAAACAAATTGTTCCCCAATAACGCGATTCAAATGCCACAGATGGCCAATTTCATCGGCATTATCATGTCCAAAGTGGTCAATTCGCTCGAAGAACATGGCAATGTAATGGCGGCAAATTCGTCGGAATTGGCGCCGGAGGAGTCAAATGTGTCTTTGGTGCAAATAAGTGAAGAAAGGACGACGATGAAAATCGGCGAAAGCATTGATGGGCTTCAGTAAAGCAGCAAGACGGGATGGCAACGGAAGCGACGAACCGAAATTGATCGATCGACCATCGGTATAACGATTTCCTCTAATAAAAGCCCCCCCCCCCCCCTCTTCATAAAAAGCTGCACTAAGAAAAGCATTAATTCAATTGAAGGCCGCCTAGAGATTGTTCAAAAAAATAAAAGCCCCCGGGGGTTCTATTAGAGGAAATACGATAAACGCATGGGGCGTCGGAGGAGTGAGAGAGATGGAGAGAGAGGATAGCATAAATTTACGCATGGATTGTGATCGAAATCGAAGCCGTCGTCCCTTGGGGCGCATTATTACCTGTTGTTGTTGTTGCTGCTGCTGTGTGTGTGTCTCCCTGCTGCCTCGGTCCAACCAGCAGCAGCAGCAGTAACTGCTTGCTGCCCCCGCCCTCCGATCGCTTCGCTTTTCCCCCGCCGGCGATTTCTTCGTTTTCCATTCTTCCGCCCTTTTACTTTTGCCAATTGAACCATGATGATGATACTGCTTTTGCTGTGATCAGCAGATCACTTAATGTTTATGCATATTTATTTTGTGATCCTGATTCTGATCACTCTTTAGTCCCTTTTCATGAGAGTGGGGGGGCATTAAAAAGGGAACCCCCCGGGGGGAGGGGAAAAAGCGTAACGCGCAAATGGCGCACGCGCACTGTGTCCATGTCAAATTTCGATGCTTTCTTTCTCTTTTCTGTGAAGCATTTTAAACCTAATTATTAAGCATAGATTGAAGTGCACTCTCAATTCGAGAACCTCTGTTTGAACCCTACCCTTTAATAGAATCCCATGCTCATAAGAGTACTCCAAAATAGAACCCCCCCCGCCCCCTATTTAAGCTCCCTCTATTAGACCCCATCTTCAAGGGTACCTTAAAAACTGTCAGGTAGACACAGCAATATCATTTGTTATCCTAAAAGCGCACAATTTGGCTAAAAATGGCACTAATTTGTAAGCCTCCTCGGCAAACGACCACTTTTTATCATTACCTAAGTGAATTGGCATTTGTTCGTTTGTCTCACGTCGCCCTTTTCATGTTACTGCTGACAAATTGTAACAATCACCACAGCAACCGACGACATGCAGCTTCAGTAGAACGACCACTTTTGCGGATAAGCGAAAAAAAGTGGCGGAAAAAGCGCCGCGCCGTTGCGCGCGGCGAGTGGCGGAGGTCCGCCACCGGCAGCGAAGGCACACCATTGCATATTGCGGATATAATTGGATTATTTGTTAGCCCAAACGCCCCCCCCCCCCCCCCCCAATTGCCTCTCATCACTCGACCACTCTGCCCCAATCTATCACTCCCCTGCCCTTTCCCCTCCCCATCCCTCTCGCCGATCACTTTGCATCACCCGTCCACTCTTCACCCTATCCCAATCCCTTATTCCCCTCATCACCCCTTGATCACGCCCCATATCCCCCCCTCTCTCTCTCCCGTTCTCTCCTACAATGCCCTCCCCGATCAGCCCTCCCTCGGCATAATCTCCTCACTCGTCTATCTTTCTCTGTCTCATCTCTCTCCCTCTAATTTGTTCGACCACCTTTGCTTTAATATATATCCGGTGACTGAATGCCCTCATTTGGACGGGCGGTCGTTGTGTCCCTCTGAACATTGTTTTTGATTGGAATGACACAGTCGTCACGTCAAGAAGAGCAGCAGCAGCAGCAGAGGACACTCATTCCCACGCCAATCCTGCTGAAGAAGAAGAAGAAGATGAACACGTTTTGTTTTGTTGGCATTGGCGGCTTTGTCGGACAAGCAAAAAGGGGGGAAGAAGCATCAAAAGCGAACATTGGGAACATTGGGATTGATTTGTCTGTTTGTGCCACCCACCAAAAGCCATCCGCCGTCGCCATTTATCCCTTTGCACTGATCCGATCTGCCGCGAATCCCCCACCCTTTTGTGATGGCGGCGCTCACAAAACAATTGGTAGCCGCGTACCACCACCACCCCTCGCCCCCAAACCTCCATAAAATGATCGCTGATCACACCGTTCCCGTCGCTCTCCCACCATCATTATTTCGCCCATTTTTCATTGGTTCAGTGTTACTTTCGCTGCTCATACTGCCCCCCGCGATCGCCACGGATTCCACCGCGGCCCGCACCCTCCCTCCCCCCTTCCCCTAAGCCTCCCGTCAAAGTCCCCGTATCTTTCTTTTTATCTACCGCACCCGCCCCGCGCCCCAATCGCACCACCTCCAGCGATGGGTGTCACATTCATCCATCTATCACTGCTCAGCGCGATGATAACCCGATTGATCAACAGCGATCAGAGTGTGTTCGACCTCCGCCCGCCCGCCCGCCCCATTCACCCAATGCTTCTCTTGTGTAAGAAGAGAAGGAATGCATTTTCGGTTGTCAGTAAAACATATTTACCTATTATTCGTTTTCCCGAGTTGGGAAGTGCATTGACCCCTCTTCAGTGTTTGTTGTTCGAGATTCTTGGGCTCGATTATGAGCCGAGGCTTTTTCGAATTTTTTAGGGCGGCTTTCGGTCTCGACTTTCGATGCCAAATGTCGGCCATTTTTGGGTCTTGAATAGCCCCTTATCCCTCTTCTTCGGCATTGCTTTATTTACCTCTGTCAACTGCACTGATCATTACAGGCACTCCAATCAATCAATAAATCAATCAATGCCTTTGTGATCGATGCGGTGCCCGCTTTGTTTGGGCCGCTTTCTCCTTCGGACTTTGCCCTGCGGCCACTTTTTGTGTTCCTATTGTATTCTGTCCGCCCGTTTGCGTCACTGTATTCCGGCAGATGTCACTGCGGGCATTCCGCAATGCGCTCATTGCCAACAAAGCATTGGCTTTCGACGGCATCGCTCTCCGACGACGGCATTTGCGCAACAAAACGGTGATTTTTCGATAGAAATTTGTCAGTGAATTGGGTCAACAAAATAATGCGCGTGACTTTTTAAATTGGTCAGCGAAAATTGGCGGCATAAATGCAAAACAACGCGCGTCAAGCCCAACATTTTATTTCGCCACATTTTGTCGACCCGCCGGTGGCTCCGCCGGAAGAACAGGTCGAAACAACGGGGAAAGGGATCAGCAACAACATCGAATAGCAACAACGACATTTGGAATGCGCTCATTGCGCCGCGGCGGCCGAATTTTCCCAACGATGGAAAAGCGAACGAACAGCGGCGGCGCTATCAAATGTGTGGGCCCGGCGTGGGGTCAGTGATCAGAGGGAGGGAGGGAGGACAGGGGTTAGTGATTGGAGGGAGACAGGAAAGGAAATGTGTCAGTGATCAGAAAGAGTAGGGATGGAGGATAGGGGTCAGTGATCGGAGAAAGTAGGGATGGAGGAGAGGAGTCAGTGATCGGAGGAGGGCGGGAGGGAGAACAGGGGTTAGTGATTGGAGGAGGGCGGGAGGGAGAAGAGGTTCGTGATCGAAGAAGTTAGGGAGGGAGGAGAGAGGTAAGTGATTAGAGGGAGGGAGGAGTGGGGTCAGTGATCGGGCAGAGAAAGGAGATGGGAGCGGAGGAAGTTTGTGGGGTCAGTGATCAAAGTGAGGGAGGGGGGAGGGGGAGGGACCGACATTAGAGAATCCCACCTCCCCGCGGGGTTTACGGCTACCCGAAACATAGCCGAACCCCAAACACAGAGGACAGCAGTGAACAGTCAGCAACAATAGAAACAGCACATCGACGGAGTTGTGCTGCTCGGAAATGTTGTCCAACGTCAGCAGCAACGGCAGAAAAACCGTTGCACAAAATGCCAATGCCGCGACAATACAAAAATTCGGTTTGTCCCCCACTCAAATTGGAATTGTTTGATACATTATTAAAGCGGCTTTTTGTATGTGTGTTTAGTGGAGTGATGACGATCGTCGAGAGTATGACAAGAGCAGAGCCTATTTTCGATCACTCGTCGACCGTTTTGACTCGTCGATGTTAATTTTGATCGCTGCTGATCAGCAAAGAAGCAGCATCAACAATGGCAAAGGGTCCGATGCCGACAGACAAAGCGCGGACTTACTTTTGAGGGCAAAAGAGGTAATTGTTCAAAGCCGAATTGCTCCCCGACCTGAGCCCCGACATTTTGGGCCTCTTTCCCGGCACTGATCGGTCCCTGACGGTGTCGCGGTCATCCCAACAGAAATTAGCCCCGAATGATAGGGCAATAATTTAAATTATAAAACAACAAACTGATCCGTGCCATCACATTTGTCCGTGCTCTTTCAGCTTCTTTGCCAAAGTGAACAGCGAATTTGGCGGGGCCGAATAAGTGATCAGCCGAAGAGTGATCGAATGTCTGCTGATCGCCTTAATCAGCACCGTTTTGGTGCGGGAATCAGTGGCCGATCTGCTGACCGAGAATTTGACATTGTCCGCAGGCTGCGCGAGTTGGTCTTCGCCATGGAAGTCAAATTTTCGATGGCATTTTATAGAGTTCCCCTGCCCTTCCTCCACCGATTGGCGGTGTGAATTCAAATGCACTGATTTTGCTAGGAAATTGGGCATTAAATCGATGTTTTAAGGAACCAATATTTTACCAGGACTAAATTTTTTGTGATAATTATTTTGATGCAAAAATTCAAAGGATTGTCGACGGTTTCTGATCCAATTTAACGGCATGTTTTCAAGGAGTACAATCGACGAGAAGGATGTGCCGGCAATCTGCAGGATCCGGCACAATGTGCCAATGTTTGGTGCCGAAAAGTTGAACAGGCGCGGATTCAAATGTTGGCACTGTCGGTGCTTCTCGCTAATTTTGGTGACTACGAAAGGGATTTGGCACTTCTGAGGCGACGAATGTCCCTTTTGGGGCTGCGTCTAAACGAGAGAGGAGCAGCGAGTGAACAAAAAGCGGCACAATTGCTGGACGCACTGTTGGTGTGCAGTGGCGAAATCAGTGCCATTTTGGAGCGAAGGTGCGCGACGCGTTCGAAATATTTTCGTTAATAGAAGACCTGGGGGGTTATATTTTTTAAATACCCTTTTGAAATGGGTGGGTCAATTAGAGGGGATTCAAATGGAGGGGGGGGGGATTTTTCCAACAATGAGTGCTGGGATTTATAATGGATTCAAGTGGAGAGGAGGAATACGGTGACTTATAAACCAATCTGTGGGCATTGTTAGGACAACGGGATCAATGCCAAAGCTAACCTCTCGAGAGTCTCGGTCTCACGAAAGAGTTTATCTGGCTGATAATTTTTTATCGCGTCAAAAAAATTTAACATTTAGCTAAATGATCGGAATAATTGATCAAAATTAATTGCACATAAATTACATATTTTCAGGCCCGCCGTCTCATATCCGTCACAGCTGATCAGCGCAATGGCACATGTCCAATTCCGTCTGTTCGATGCGATGGACGAAATCAGTCGTCAACTTTTGGACCTCCAAATTGAAAAACGACTAAAGGTTGGGATCAATCAATCACAAATTTGCACTGATCATTTGGGATCAATCAATCACAAATTTGCACTGATCAATATGACGCTTCCCGCGCTGTTTAAGGTGTGGCAAATGATCAGCCGATGTTTCGGCCAATTGTTGCAAATGGAAAGTTTGGTGAGGAAAGGAATAAGCATTTGATTCGGATCAAAGGGATCTCCACATGGATATGAGCGGGATTTTGAAAAAAGGGATCGGGACCTACGGCATTCATGGACAAATCTATTGCATTATGCCGTAGAATTCATCTTCTCAAATTGAGTTTTATATGAACATTCCCAATAACAGAGTTGGAGAAGCAACGAATTCCCGTGGAAACGATTCGCACAGATTGCGCAACTCGCAAAGTTTTTGCAACGATTCGCCGATGTTTGTGACACTTCCACCCAAATGTTATGCATAATCGAGGTAAATTGGGAGGTGATAAAAGGGCAAATGATGATCAATTTGGATAATTTTGTATATATTATTGGATTATTGCTCTTCACCGGTCAATTAATTGTTTTGTCTGATCACTCGTAATCATTGATCACACCGTTTTACCTCCCATCCATCGATTTAAGGTAGAAAAGGCACGAGCATTCGTTGCGGAGGAAGAAACCGAAATTAACTGCGAATTGAGGGGGTCAATGGTGCGCGAAAAACTCTCAGTGAGTGGGGGGCCAAGGGCGAGGAGGGCACACATTTCCCAATCATTATTCATTAACCGTCAATTTATTGATCAGCGAATCGAAACGGATTTGGCGGAATGCCAACGCGTGCAAAAATGGAACGAACTCAAATTGGGCACACAAATTGTACGCCGAATGGATGGCACAAAAATGTTAGGCGGAGGGCCACAAATGGCAGCAGCCGCAGTGGGAGGAGGAGGGCGACGGAAAAAGAACGCGGCAAAAATGAGGGAATGGCTTCAAAAAGTGATTTCGGGAGGAAGAAAAATCAGAAACAAAATGATGGGTGGAAGTGGAGGCAGAATAAATGCATAAACAAAAAGTGATGCCACAAAATGAGAATGATTTGAACACTGTGTAAATAAAGCGATTAAGCGGAAGATTTAAGATCGGTTTTTAAAATTGTTTAAATTTCGACAAAAGTTTGAGTTTGGGTCCAATGCTCGGAATTGGACCAAATGAATGCAATTATTCATGATCAGAGCGCGACCCAGAAAAGTACAAACAAAACCTACAACTGCTGCACAAGTACCCCAAATGTTGGCAAACAAAAAAACGAAGCGAAAATGCTATGAAAAATGGAAAATAATTTTTATTTAACAAAAAACAATTATCCTAAGAGACCGTAATCAATCAAAAATAGGCCTATCAGTCGATATCGAAAGCCGTTCCCTTTCCATTTATTCGTCATTCGACACCGCACTGCCATGGTCATTTAAATGCAATAATAAACAATGAATTACTGTAAGAATCCATGTCAAGGGGCAGGCCCCCATATCCTGAGGGGGAGGTGAATTTGAAATTCCCCCCCCCCTTTCCCAAAATGGAAATTTTTGCTCTTTCCCCAGCAAACGGTAGGTAAAATTGCCCAATCGAATGAATCTCGACCAGACCATAACTTATTTTTTTTGTCTCGACCAAAATTTCTACTCATTCGGACCGGTAGCCAGTGGCGCACCCGTTTAAATTAAGATAAACATTACGACAAATTTTGTTAGCGTAACTTTAAATTATTAAGGATTAAAACAATAAAACAATTACAAAAAGTCGTATTTTAATTTACCAAACGCCATGTACACAATCTGATCCATTTCTAATCCTTATTTAGAATTACTGATATTGCTCTATGGCGGCTCGACCTTTCCGTGTTTAGCATTCATTCATAAATTAATGGCACCGCAACGGATGGAGGCGGATTTTAATGGTAAATTTTACAGCTTTTTTGACCCATATTTTCTTTTGCATATTTTTCAGCTCCTTGGTTTTATGGGTCACTTTCCCGCGAAAAGACAGAGAAGTGAGTTGTTTAGTGATACGTTTTTTGATAGACACGATTTTCCGGATTTTTTATTGTTATCTGGGATGCTTTAGGCGCAGCTTAGGCGAAGATTAGGCTTATGCTATGTTAGCCAAGCCTAGTGTGAATGTTAAAGGGTCCGGGGTAGACGAAATGAATGTCATATTCGTGATCACCGACCCAGACAAGCCTAAAAACATGTTTTATTTGGAAAAAATTGCTTAATGGACATTAATGATGATAGGGACAATATTTTTCAGGTGCTTACAATCGTGCGCAGATGGAACATTTCTGATCAGAAATTCAACAAATTACCCAGGCAACATTTTATTAAACATTGCAATAATTCAAATGGGTGCCCTTGAAAAACAATTCTTTCATTTTGTATAAGACTTCCTGAAAATTTCACAATATCTTTTCCGAAAAAACGAATCATTATTTGGAATGTACAATATATTATGTAGATATCTTGTCATTCGATGATCGGAATATTATTTTATGAAATCCAAGAAATCAATGGTGGGTTTGAAAATGGTTATGCGCTGTTTTAGGCGATTTCACACTTTGCGTTGCCTGCAATTTAAGAGTTGAACATTACCGGTCTGTTTGCCTTTTATTGTCGTACATAAAATTTAGAAACAGGCCTCGGTTTTTTGAAATTTGCCTTTTTTTCTCATAGGATTTACATGATGAATGATCATTTCACATGTGACAAGGAGGAACTGTTCGACACGCTTACTCAGCTCGTTTCGGTCTGTTCGTTAAAATTTTTTTTCCGACATTTTTTTGTGGTGGGTCATTTTGCCTTTCCCCCATAGGCCTCGAGGCTCGAAACCGTTAGTAATTCAAACTAAATTTATTACCATTCAAAATTAGGGATGTTTTGGTCCCTAACAGCACTTTGTACGACCCGATCAATGAATTTTCGTATGCCCCGAACAAAATAGATTTTAATTGAAATCTAGAAACACTTATTAACCCTATTTCCATATATTTGGCTTAGTGGTTGCTCAAAGCTGTTTTTTTTTGGACCGAAACTCTTATTTCAATTTTCGGCCCGAAAATTTTTATTGAACATTCTCTGTTCTCTGTCAGCACTACAAAAGGGACGCGGACGGACTGTGCCATCGTTTGGTGTGCCCTTTCATTTCCGAGGAGAGCCAAAAGCAGCGCTGTCACATCGACCTGGCGCTGGTCGAGGAGCGAAAGCGCGAATTCGACCAGGCGTCGCTGCTGCTTTCCATTGACCACCTGCGGCTGGGCACTGTGATTGGGCACGGCGAGTTCGGAGGTGGGCTGACTGACGCGCATGTTTGGGGGACACTTGCATTAGGCACAATACTCACTTGGCCCAGCAAAGTTAAACACCCTTAGAAAATCCCGTCCTGGGATTTCGATCTTTAACTGAGTTAAGGGAGGGCGGGGAGCCCGTCTACTCACCTGGGTCCTTAAACAAAAATGTTATAATGATGGAAATGTATATCTAAAGGGTTGTTGGTGTATTTAGTTAAAGTTCCATAATATAATGTCTCTCTCTCTCTCTCTCTCACCAGACGTTCTGTCGGGTACGTACAGAGGTAGAAAAGTGGCGGTCAAGACGCTGAAGAACGGAATGGCACAGGATCTGTTGGCCGAAGCACGCTTTATGATGTGCGTAGTTTGTATACTGAATGTTTCCTTTATTTAAAACGCACTCGGGGCAAAAAAATCCAATCCCCAAAAAATTGTAATACCTAGTCTATTTTTCATTTTCAGCCTTTTTTGAGTCTTAGCCAGTCTCACTACCTAAAAAGATTTTTAATGACCTTCCTAATTTTCAGCGGTCTTCACCATGAAAAGTTGGTATTTTTGGTCGGCGTTGTTATTGAGGACCCGCGCGAGAGTGAAGTATACATGCTGACTGAGTTCATGGCCAACGGCAATTTGGTTGATTTCCTTCGTTCCCGGGGGCGTCACCATGTCGACCGTTCGCGACTCATTCAATTCGCGCAGTCAGTTTAAAAAAATTTTGCAAAGATTGTGCCTGCCATGACGGTGCCTCTCTTTTAGGGACGTCGCGGAGGGAATGGCATATTTGGAGTCGCGGCATTTTGTGCACCGGGACTTGGCCGCCCGCAATGTGCTGCTGGACGACCGGCTGGTGGCCAAACTCAGCGACTTTGGCCTGGCCCAGTTGGCCAACCAGCCGTCAAAGGAGTCGGCCACCGGAAAGTTTCCGATCAAATGGAGTGCGCCGGAGGCGTTGCGACAAAATGTGAGGGAGTGCCGAGGGCGACCAATTAAATTATTCTATGATCTGATTGTGATCTGTCATCAGTTTCCAGCTCTTCACCAACAAAAGTGACGTTTGGTCGTTTGGCATTCTGCTCTGGGAGGTGTACTCTTTCGGCAGAGTGCCGTACCCGCGAATTGTAAGTGAATGCGGCGGGGGATTAAAACACCCCAGGTGACCAATTGGATTTTAGCCAATCCAAGACGTGCTGAGGCATATCGAAAAAGGCTACCGGATGGACCCGCCTGAGGACACGCCTCCGCTGATTGTCGCCCTGATGGACGACTGTTGGCAGTTGTCGCCCGCGTCGAGGCCTTCATTTGCAGACATTTTGGACATTTTGTGCCCCAGGGTTCGCTGACCGATTGTGCCAGAAATTTAAAATTTCATGTTTTTTCAATCGTTTATTTGAATTGTTAATTTCTTTACGCAATCAGTGCCTTTGCCCCCGCTCTCTCTTCACTGAATTGGCATTCATTCATTTCCTCCTCCCCCTTTTTTTTCCCCTTCTGCGTTTTGCACAAAGTGATATTTATTATATATTGTACAGAGTTATGATCATCATATTATATGCCAATGCCATAATAATAATTGGAAAATTTTGTCTTCACGCTTCACTTCCAAATTTACTGCCACCCCTTTTCCGGATGAGATTCTAATCACTCGCTCAGTTTCCCCTTGGGGGCTTTTCCATCATCTGAGTTTGATTAATTGTTGCTACTTCCTCCCCCACCGTTTTCTCTTTTGCCGATCCTTCCGAACGCTTTTGTCCCTTTCGGGCATAATCTGTCTGCCGTTATCTCACTTTGTGCTGCTGCTGGCGCTCATTTCCTCTGGCAAATTGCCATCGGCGGCAAAATCTGCCCGAAGCTGCGGGATATGGCTTATCCTTGCAGCCGCCAGCCCATCCCATTTTAAATGCAATTACTCTTCGAATTCCTCGCCCCAATTGTCTTCAAAATCACTCCCAAATGTCCCGGCTCTGCCATTTCATCCGCCAAAGTGTCCATTCCTCCCTCATCCATCCCCTTCGGCGGAAGATTCATTATTCAGCACTCATCCCTTCCTTCCCTTATCCATTGCACCAACTTCCTTCGGGAATTAGTCCGAATACACACATTAGCCACTTCCCCCCCCCCCCCTCCCTCCGGCACATTTATCTTACATTTTGAATCTTTTACACCCAACCCCCGCCTCTCTGGCCCCTCTCGCCTCCCCCCCCCCGCCAAAGGAACTTTTCCCTCGGGATTTTTGAGTCGAAAATGCAAATAAAAAAAGGGCAGAACGATTATTCGCCTGTCATTGTGTGGAGGCCACTCTTTGCTTGGATGGGAAGGGGTGCGAAATTTGTGGAATGGAACATGCTTTTCGTCGATTATTTGGCTTTTCGTCAATAATCCGCATATTTGGTTGGGCAAAAAAGTGGATAATGGAAGAATAGACTCAAAACAAAAGTTTGGCCCCGACGGCGTCCGTCGTACCTTTGGTAACTCGGCACAGCGTCAAACGAAGGCGCCATTAAAAAGTGGCGCATGCCACCATATTTATTTAGAAGATTGACCATCATAAACATCATCAAATTTGTGCATTTAATGAGCGGGTAAATTCATTTAATTGTTCAAAATTCCGTTGGTCCATTTGCACTTCCCAATTCAGTCAGCAACCATCAGCATTTGGTGACTTTGAAATTCCGACAATTGGGGCCAATCGTCGGCACAATTACGCAAATGGAATGCCTTTCCCCCCTAAATGCCCCCCCCCCGGCGACCAACTTCCAAAGTTCTCCTCGTTCACCCTGCAGTTGGTCGGATGAATATTTGCATAAATATTTAAATGGATAAATATTGTAGAAATGGAAGTTCATTTTGCCGTGCTGCTGTTCTCTCCCCCCCGGCGTTTTAATCTCTTCAAATTTTGTGACCATTGAGCTCATCCCCGACGGGTAAACGCATTTAATTAAAGGGGGCCGGGGGCGTTATACTATTATTGTTTGTCTCACCAGACGCTTTGAACTGTTCCTGTGCTCTGGGATCTGCCCTTTTCTGCACACCTCCAAATGTGCCGTTCTTCCGTCGCTCGGCCACCTGCCGCCCCTCCGGCGTCTTCCGGCACCCTTCCCCTCACTCCGTCCCTTTGCCTTTTGACATTACCGCAGGTGACAGTGTAAATGGGAAAAAGGGGTGCCAATTTCGCGCAAAGCGCCCCCGCCCCTTCCATCATTTCGTCCGCTCACCTTTCATCCTTTAATAATTATTGTTCCCGACCGACCAGCGATGCTCTCCCTCCCCTCTCGCCCCCCGCTTTTCTCCCCTCTCCTCCTCGTTCTCGCTCTCCCCTCCCTCTTCTCGCTCAACGATCCCAGATTGCCCTCCATTCATTCATTCTCTATTCATTCATCCGACTCCTCCTCTCTTCCACACGAATTCATCTCGAAATTCAAATCCCTTATCCCCCTCCCCTCTTTTGCTCTTCGTGTCCCTCCCCTTCCCCTCCTTTCCCCTCTCTCCCTCCCTCTGTCACTGTTTCCCCTAATTGGATTTGTTCTTCGTTTCCCCCTTATTTTCATCGCTCCGCGTCAAACAACACCACCCACAACATCCACCCCCATCCCCCCCCCCCCCCCCCCCCCCCCCCCCCCCCCCCCCCCCCCCCCCCCCCCCCCCCCCCCCCCCCCCCCCCCCCCCCCCCCCCCCCCC
>JAKKIK010001632.1:0-15138 GCA_024500135.1 Heterodera carotae | reverse complement strand
TGTGTCGGATTTTCCGTTGGTGTCGGATTTTCCGCTTGAGTCGGATTTTCCGGAGTCGGATTTTCCAGAGTCGGATTTTCCAGAGTCGGATTTTCCAGAGTCGGATTTTCAGGGAGCCTAACCATTAGGCCATTGTACATAAAAGAAAAATACCCTTTCTGCGTCTTCTACATACAGATGGAAATTTTAAAAAAAAGCTGAAGCAGCAAAAGGTTGTTGAATGATTGGCAAAGGTGGGTGAATGAATAATTCGTTTTTCGATAAAAAAACAAAAACTGAATTCAAGCATAATCGTAAAAAACAATTTTAAGGCCCTCAAGGAGATGCGACCAATATGAATGCCGTTTTGGATGCAGAGTTGACGGTACTTCCGGGTTATGCTGCCCCCCCTCAAAAAAATTCCAAAATTCGTAATTTGGGGTTTCCAAGGTCGCTTGATCACGAATATGATATTTATTTTAACATCTGATGATTTTTAATCATAGATTTGACAAAATATCTATGATTTTTCGAAAATATTAAAAAAATTTAAAATTCAATTAAATCATGAAATGAGTCAGACAGGTGGCATAAAGGCAGCGGTATTGCGCAAAATCTCGTCAAATTCATCAACATTTCGTCGCTTAACATCCTGCCGCCACAAAAATAATTTATGTGTGAAAATTGTAAAATTAATTTATGCGCTTTTCTGTCGCCAATTGGCCAAAACTGGGCAGGGGGGAGGGGGTCCGATCATTCCTTGCACTCTTGTCCCAAATCCTCTAAACAACCACAAAAAAAATTGGCCAAAAATGCCGTATAATTTCGAATGCCAGCTTCATTCTGCAACGACAGCAACACAAATCGGCGGGAACAACATGACCGTCGAGATCGACGAAGCGCTGTTCACCAAGCGCAAAAACAACGTTGGCCGTGAACTTTCGGCTCAGTGGGTCTTCGGAGGGATTTGTAGGGAAAGCAAAGTGTGCTTTATGGTGGCGGTGGAGGATGAATTAGCTGTCCCTAGCGGGTATTGCGCCGAAGGCGCAACAACACGCTAGTTAATAAAAATAGAGATAAAGAAATAGAACGCCAAAATGAGAGGAAAAGATTTTTGTATTTTTCTCTGACATTCTCTATTTATTGTCACACGTCTCTCGTTTTTTGAGCGGCTGTGAAAAGCATAGAAAAATGGGCAAAGGGCTAGTTTACAGGTCCCGAAAATTTTTTTTTGAAAAATCCTAATAGCACGTTTCTAGGGGTGTTTTGAGGCACTGAGCACGAATCCGGCCTCCTTTTTGACCAATTCCGAACCCCGGACCCGGATTCGAACAATTTTCGAAAATATTCAAATTTGAAATTTATTGCAAATATTGCTAATGGAAACAATTTGATGCTGCAAATAAGAAATAGATTTGGTCAGACATTCACGGGGTAATGAAAACAAATGTCGATGATCAGAGATGAACGTGCCGAATTATGTTATCTCGTAAATAAAAACAAGTGATGAAATAACCAGATGGACGTATGCCGGGGGAATCATTACGGTGCAACAATAACCATACAGCAACAATTAACCGCACCAAAACATTAACTTTAGCCCTGTGGCATGCTTAGTTTTACATTTTACTAATATAAGCAATGGATCGTCGCTTTTTGTGTCCAATTCCGTACTACCGAGCATACGATTGCTTATATGCGCAATCGCGGTCTTCTGCGCCAAATCGCACCGATTTGCGGACGAAATGGATGCCAGAGGCGCATGACGGAAGTCAAAAATCCAAGCTTTCCCACTGACGGATATCAATGGCGTTGTCCAACCCACAAAGGAAGGAAGCTGTCAATCAGGGATAGGTCTTTTTTCTCGGGAGAAAATTTTGCGCTAAGTAAAGGAATGTTGTTGGCATACTTATGTGCACTTGGTACTTTAAAAGGTTGAGACTACCGAAAAACAGTCTTTTCTAGGCATCCGCTTGTACACACAAAAGGAAATGGTCAAACTGCATAAGCAGACGCTGATTGACTGGGGGAATTTTTACAGAGGGATCTGTAGCCGTTAGCTCCTGGACAATCCCATTCGGTTGCACTTTTTTGTACATTAGGTACTCATAAGTCCATTTTAGTTTGGGAGGGGTGGGCCATGTGATTCAAATTGATGAGAGTGTTCTTGCTAAACGCAAGTATCACCGGGGGCACAGGGTGCGCGAAATTTGGTTTTTTGGGCTTTACGATGTCGACGCCGGCATTGGAGTGGTCCGTTTTGTGCCAGACCGAACTCGCGCCACCCTGCAGCCAATCATCGAAGAGTTCGTATTACCGGGCTCTACGATTCATTCCGGTCAGTGGGTAGCGTATATGGGCGGCGCAATCCCGGCGATCCTTGTTATCCCGCCCTACATTCACCACTCTGTTAATCATACCATTAATTTCGTGGACCCGATCACCGGCGCCCATACGAACCATGTCGAGTGCTTTTGGAAGAACTTGAAAATGAAGTTCAAAGCGATGTCCGGGACCAGCCGCGAATTGTTGCCAAGTTATTGCGACGAATACATGTGGAGACAGCTTAACGGAAAAAAAGTCATTTGCCGCATTCGACAACATCGTTTATCACATTTCCCATTATTACCCCGTGAATGCCTGACCAAATCGTTTCTTATTTACAGCATCAAATTGTTTTCCATTAGCAATATTTGCAATAAATTTCAAAAATTTGAATATTTTAGAAAATTGTTCGAATCCGGGTCCGGGGTTTGGAATTGGTCAAAATGGAGGCCGGATTCGTGCTCAGTGCCTCAAAACACCCCTAGAAACGTGCTATTAGGATTTTTCAAAAAAATTCGGGACCTGTAATAGGAAATTCTGTTAACAAATTCATTAATTTTTTTTCTGGCGGCGCCTATCGGCACCGCCAGACTCCTTAGATTGCTCAAAAAATTGTTTATGTTGAAAAATATGCCGATATTGTTGAATAAAATGCGAGATAAAGCCTCAAAACAACGTTTTAAAAAATGTTCTTATTTTGGACCTCAAAATCTTATTTTTGACCTTTGATCTTCTTATTTCAGAAAATTTTGGATGGCGCCTCTGTGTAAGTACCTTTTTTTAATGTTCATATTCAGACTAACAAAAAGAGACGACAAATGTGGCGCTATAAAGTTACCCAATCGCTTTACCCTATTCTGAGTCTGATCGCGCTCCTCTATTATTCACTGATCAACCGCGTGTTTACACTGTTCAGCCTCTTTTGGCCCAAGGTCAACGTAACATGGAGCGTCGAGGAGTGCAAAGAGCCGTTGTTGTTCATGTCGGCCAAGAAAGCGGCCGAAAAAATTCGACTCAAAGAGGTTTATTATTTGGGATGTTAAAGAGAATTTATCCTCTTTGGTACTTCCGAGTTTTGCCGTCCCCCCTCCCCCACCTAATTGGCACTTGACCTCACCATAGATTGGCGCAAAACCATTTTTTTTTTGGTTTACGATATATTACAAGGTCATATAAACACGCATGGGTTTTCGGGAATAGCTGAACACGAATTCTGACATTAAATTCGCCAAACTTTTTTTCCCGAACCCGATTCTGAAAATGATAATCAGATTTGTTAAAAAATTGGGTTCTTACAGGAGTGGTTTAGCTCACAATTCTTACATATTCACTTATTACAAATCGAAAGGTTATCATTTGCCGGATTAGATGGTGTTCCCATATTCTAAATTCTACCATTAAACAGAAAAAAAAGCCTCATAAATCCATGACATTTATATAGAATAGCGGGTTTTTTGGGTACTTTTCTAGTACTAACCCCTGCAGCATCACCTCCGAAAATGGCTCCAATAACACTAATGCAATCAAAATACCCAAAACTTTGTTTGCGCTGCTTTTTAAATAATGTTACTTTTTTCCATTTTTGTAGCTTTCCTCCACCCAATTGGTGTCCCTTTACATTGCGCGGCTGCAGCGCGTCCAGCCCCAAATCAATGCCTTTGTGATGGACAATTTTGTGGCCGCCCGTGCGGAGGCCGAAGCGGTTGACCTGTACATGGCAACGTTGGACGAAGAGTCGGAGGAATTTCAAAAGGTTCTTTTTTTGCACAACAGGGACGGACCGTAAGACTAAACTTGGAAGTTCGGGATCCGGTCCCATTGTGATGGGTATAAATTATGGACGGCAAGAACCGACGGCACCGA
The DNA here is from genome assembly GCA_024500135.1 of Heterodera carotae. Lineage (NCBI taxonomy): Eukaryota > Metazoa > Nematoda > Chromadorea > Rhabditida > Heteroderidae > Heterodera > Heterodera carotae. The sequence goes on along the minus strand of JAKKIK010001632.1, from coordinate 10,971 downwards.
TGGCGGCACACTCACTTCAATCCCCGACATTCACCGTAATCCATCATTGTCCCCATTGGCCAATTCCCGCCACACCCCCAAGAAGCTGCCACGGGGATGATAAATAGCCCGAGATGGGCAGGGGAAGCTCAGTCTTGGGAGGGGAAGACTCCGGCACCGGGAATGGCAGCTTCCGGGGGGACAGTGGTGGGCCTGGGCGGACTGTGCCCCGCGGCATGATAAATCGGTTGTCTCACATTGTATTTCCTGTATTTGGACTCATAAATATTTCGGAGAAGGAAGTCGGAAGGGATGGGGATGGGACGGGAAGGATTCGGGAAGGGAGGGGATTGTAATGGAAATGGCCAAAGGCCAAAACATGGAATGGTGAACATCGTCCTGGTCAATCCGGCCCCAACTTACCCGATCGGTCCCGGCCCCCCAAACCCTCATCACAAATGGCGACCCTGGCACCCACCACTCTCCCCCACGCCGTTATGGAAAAGTGAATTAAGGGAAACGAACGGAGTAAATTAATTGGTAAGAATAAAGGAAGGGATTTTATTAAGTGGGTTTGTGGAACAATTAGAATAATATTTAAATTGGCAATAACAAGTGAGGCAATTATAACAAATGATCTCTCTCTCTCTCTCTCCCTACCACCATCTCAACCATGCACTAAACGGCTGTGACTAGCACAGGGCCGATCACTCCCACAGCGACATCCGGCAATGGCCCATCAGGTCCATGCCATTCCGAAGCCGGCACAAATTGACGGCATCTTGGCCAACGAAAGATGGATGGACATTGGTGACGGCGATTTGGGCGGGTTGGTTGCACAGGAGGGGCTCAAAAAAACTAGGGGGAAAAATGAAAAATAGGGAATTGGAAAGTGAAATAGGAATCAAAATACCCGACGGGGTGGTAACACATTTTCGCGTTAGCGCCGCAGGGGTCGCAATGACCCGAAATGTTCGACTTTTGCCATCCTCGGAAAATTCCGGCGGGGTCCATTATTTTTTTTAGTGGATCGATTCAGTGAAATAGGAATAATTGCCAAATGATCGTCCCAGATTTCCCCGCTCCGCGACACCCCCCCCCCTCCAACTTTTGTCTCCCTCTTTTCTCTCTCTCTCTTTCCTTTTGTTCTGTCAGCAAACGTCTTTTCAAAAATCTGTCCAACAGACTCTTCCGCCAAAAAATGCAAATTTGCCAAATTTCCAAGAAAAGATAAAATAAGAAATAAGTGAAATGACTAAAGTGAATACAGTAAGCTATTAAGGGGACTCAAAAATAGACGTAAAATAGCAAAATTTCAAATGCCAAAATGAGGAACAAAAAATTTTTTCGAAGAATACGGTATCGTTGTCCGTTGGGGATTAGGAAAGGAGAAATGTTCGTTTGGCCATGGCCAACGTAAGAAATTTTCATAAGATAATCCCTAGGGGGTTTTTAAGCGAAAATGTTGCCAAACATAAGTAAATAAAGTGAACAAAATGGAAATGGCCAAAATGGCGTTCCACACAAAACTGACAGTTGGGCCAAGTCCCCGAGGGGACATTGAAACAAAAAGGTAATCCCCCACAAAAAGTGCCCAAAATGGGCCTATATATATTAGAAGGCAACTCGGACAAACGAACACTTTTCTGGGAAGGACGGCGCCCCTTTCCCCCAAATGCTTTTGGCTACCTTTTTTTATATACAGTAGGCTAATAATTAATAAATATGCTTATAGAATTAAACCTAACGCTTCTAAACTGCAACCTCCGAACAACGATACCAAAACAAATAAAAACAAAATAAAAACATCTGACATTTGGCAACCGGAAAATTTGGCAAACTGACTTCTGAGAGCGGATCCGAAAGTGACCGATCAGCGGACAAGACAATTCGAGAAGCCGAAAACAGTGGCCAGGAAGAAACTGATCGAGCAATAAAACTTGAACAAACCGAGAGGGAGAACAGGTTAAAGGGAAGGGAACAAAGGAAAGAGTGGGAAAAGCGAAAAAAAGGCATGGATGAATTAGCGAGGGGAATGGATGAGTTGAAAATTAGGCTGGAGGGATTAGGTCCCCGCCCTCAGATCATGATCCAACCGTTTCGTGGGTTTCAGGACAACAGAACATTCAGTTCTTTCATAGGGGAATTTAACAAAGTGGCGAGTGCGTGCAGATGGGGAAAAGACGATATGTGTCGTAATCTTCCAGTTTACCTAACAAAAGAAGCCCAAATCATTTATGACGGTCTAACCCAAAACCAAAAAGAAAATTGGACACTTTTGAACGAGGAATTAGCTAAAAAATTTGCCGTGGGTTCGGGCGTTAGTCATTTTCGAAGAATGTGCATGACCCGAAAACAGAGACCGGGAGAGTCCATCCCAATTTTTTCAGAAGCAATCACCCAATTGGTGGACAAAGCATATCCGGATGGAGCTGGGTTTAATTCCCAAATCAGAAAAGACTTAATAATAGACCTTTTTCGGAATGGGATAAAAATGGCAATTAGGGAACAATTACGACACAAATCAAAACCAGGAACAATCCATGAGGCAATCCAGGAAGCGATGGAAGAAGAGGAGGCGCAAAATGAAATGGCGAGAGAAAAACTGACAAGCGCGCAAATAGACACAATAAATGAGATTCAATTTGTACAATCTAACAATCCCACCAACTCTGACCAAAGCCAACCCAGAAACCAGAACAATTTCGGTCGTACCAATTCATTTCGGGGTAACTTTAGACAATGGGGATCAAACTTTAGAAACAATTCCTGGAATGACCAAAATAGTTCAAATTGGCAGAATCGCTACCCAAATCGCCCCCAACAATACTTTAACCGTAACCAATCCTATTCTAACCGCCCCCAACCCTATTTTAATCGCCCCCAACCTTATTTTAACAGATTTAATAACCAGAACCAGTCGAGACAAAACCCCAATTTTATCCCACTTGGCAATAGACGGGGGACCCGGGGCAGAGGCCGAGGAGGCTACAAAATAAATGCAGTTGAAAGAAAAAGCTCCAAATCAGTTTCACCCACCCCATTTTGGTCTGTAATTACCATTTTCTCACTTTTATGCCTATGCCCAACCTTTGGTTACCAAATTTGTCCCGAATTGGAAGAAAATTTTCTGCTTGCCCCACCTGAAAGAGTGAACTGTACCACGCCCACAGACATAATTTTTGGCGAATTCGATGTAGAAATCTACGTTCCAAGAACCCGGCCCATCATTTTTCAAGGTTTCAAATGCCAAAAAAAGATAATAGGAGCAAGCACATATTCATTTCTAAAATTATTCAATTCAAAATTAGTTTTTCCCGACAAATTGGAACAGATTTCTTTGGACGAATGCTGGAAATTAGTAAAAACAGGGAAAATAGGCAATAAAGATCTTGTCAGAATTGACGAAAATACACTCAGATCTGAGACACCTTTAAAACTTGACTGGGGAATATTGGGAACTGAGTATTTCTACGAATATGATTTTATTGTAACAATTGGTACAGTTTACGTGAACTTTGACACAAAAATAGTCAACACGGATTTTGGATTTTATAAGGAATGTGACGTCGAGGCAAAAAATTGTCAGGACGAGAATTCAACTTTAGTTTGGGATGACAGCGAAGACTTTCATTGTCCTTATGAATCAGCGGGATCCTACCGGGCCATTGTTTCGGACAGTTATATTTTAATCGAAAATTTACAGGCTGCTTTTATTTTTAAGGAAACCGATCCCAGTAAATTGCCATTCGCGTATGATTTTCGGATCAGAACTTGTTTTAGTTGGAACACTTTCGAAATGGAAAATAATGTATTTATTTCGATCCCAAAAATCGGTCTAATTATGGTGACAAAAAATGATAAATTACGAATCCCAATGCGGATGGAACCCGACATGGAATTAGTAACTAGAAGGAAAAAGGACATTTCAGGACTGAAAAGGGCAAGGACTTTAGAAAGCGTAGCACAAAAAGCACTTACGGTTTTAATGACAAGCACCACTCAAAAACCGGTCACAACCCCGGAAACAAAATTAACAACTGAGAAAATTACAAAATTAGCTACAACTATAAGCACAACAATAGTTACGGTACCAATCACCACGACAAAAGGGATAATCACCACCACCACATCTAAAAGTCCAACTACCCCAAAATCTGTTACAAAAAAGAACGAAATAGCCACCACCACAAAAAATCCATATTTTACTGTAGTCCCTAGTACCACGACAAAGCCACACTCAACCGCTATTCCACATACTTCTACCACACTCCAAATCAAAACAACCACAGTCAAAATAATACCACATATTTTCACAGTTAAGACCCAAATACCGGAACTAAAACCAAAAACAACTATCCCAACAACAAGTCTTACCCAAAGTCTCACAACAACTAAATCCGTACCCATTACAAAATCGACCCAAATTAATTCTGTCAGTACCGAAAAGTATTTCGAGCCCCAATCCAACTTTTACAACGACAAAAACCAAACCAATTTCGACAACTCCAAAAACCAATACAATTTTGACAACAACAGTGAAAACTGATCCGATTTTGACAACAATTCTGACAACAGCAAAAATCAGTCCAATTTTGGCAACCCCAAAAACACCTGATAAAGACAGGAAGGGCCAAATACACCAAATTGTCAAAAATGGGAAAGTCCAACAAAACGATTTTAAGACAAACCTGGTTTACCAAAATTTAATCCCTTGGGCAAAAACAACTAAAGTTTACCGAACAACCACTATTAAGCCCGTACTAACAGACATACAATGGGAAATTGAGACCAAAAGACAAATGCGACATTACAAAAAGAAAACGAATGACATAATTAAGAAAATAGCGAACACTTTCGGGGTTAAATTGAGAAGAGACATTCCATGGGACCAGAATTTCACAATTCCGACAATAATTAAGGACAATCAAGCGAATAGTAATTTAAACACCAGATTGCAATTTTTGGAAGTACATACTCGCGAAATGATGCAGAAAAATTACAACAGACTTTGGACACAAATTTGCGACTTGCATAACCGTCAAATTGATACTGTTAAGTCGATTTTAGCAATTAACCCAACTCTAGGGACCCGCTTATGGCTAAGAAAGCATGACATTTCAGCCAAATTTTCTGGAGAAGCAATTTCAGTTTCAAAATGCTACCAATTCATCCCAACTAAAATTTTTTGGGACCATGAGGTTAACGGAAAATGCTTCGAAAAAGTGCCGGTACAAATTTCGGACAAAAATGAGAGCAAAATTTTTTATTTGGTTAGCGGTTCCCAGGCACAGGACCTCGAATTTTTCAGTAAGGAAATTGGATGCAAAAATCGACCAATTTCAGTATTTAAGGATGAGAATGGAATTTGGCAAACATATGAAGGTCCAACATCAGTCGAAAAGTTCCCAAATTTATTACCATACAAACCAGAAAAATCGAGGGCAATTTTCAAAGCAGAAACCATTTTTCAGTCAGATTTAAATACTCTTATGGCCTCAGTATCAATTTTGCATAGCTATGCCAACCGTATAAATCAACAGGACAAAATCCTATTTCAGAAAAACATCACTTGGGATGAAAATGCTAACATTTTAGTAGAAATCGGCGAAAGTGTACTAAAAAAAGCAAGCAATTTAACCGAAACAGTCCAAACCCTTTTAACGAATCCACTTGATTTTTTCTTGGGAGACACCAAAATTTACCTCATTACTTTCGGTAGTATAGCAGCAATTTTGGGACTAATCACGGCTTTTCTCTATTTTTACCCATGGATCCAACCACTATTCCAAATGCGATCTAAGCGAAAATCTCGCTATGAAAGCAGTCCGAAAGCTTTAGTCCCCAGCCCTAAACCAAAAAGAATGGCACCCTTGCCACCGCAAAAAAGGCGAGCACCCTTACCACCAAAACAAATTGTATCCAAAAAGGCCAGAAAATCACCACAAATGCAAACCATTGAGGAGGAGATGGAAGAAATTAATCAGATTGTGGTACCATCAGCACCCAAGGATGAAAATTTCATTCATACATGGGTCCCAAAAATTTACCAAATTGAGGACAATTCATTTGCACACCGGGGTACACAACCCTATTTAGTCATAAAGGCAAATGACCATGAATTTAGGGCATTATTAGACACAGGTGCATCTATTAGTTATTGCAAAATGTCAGTGGCAATGGCCATCGGAAAACCTGATTTTAATTTAGGCTTTCTGACCCAAGCCAAAGTGGCAAATGGAAATTCTTTTCAATTTTTGGCCCAAATTATAACAAATTTAGAAATCAAAAATATTCTCGTTCAAACGAATCTTTTGGTATCAAAGGATGAACATTGCCCATCCGACATTTTACTGGGAACCGATTTTATGAAACTCTTAAGTGATCAGGGATATGTGATAACTTTCGAATGGGGAAATAGTACAATCAAACTGACAAAAACAAACGGATTTGAACAAAGCATTATTCCGATGATTGCAAAAATAGACATCGTGGACGAAAATAAAGTGATCAACACTGAGAGCATCAATCTGGCACCACACTCAGAAAATTTCATACCCGCTAAAGCATTACAAAGTTTCGGAAGGGAACCAATCCTAATCACTGGTACTAATTGTAAATTTCCTGATTGTATTTTAGTAGGGAAAACTTTATGCAACCCAGAAAATGCCTATGTCCGAATTCTAAATGCAGGAAACTCGGAAATAACCATTTACTCCAATCAGACTATTGCACAATGGGAAACAATCGTTAAAGAAGAAACCGTTTTCGAAATTAATTTAGGTCCCGGGGAAATGCATGAGGAATCACCTGAATTAGACATAACCGCCAAATTCCCATCAGCACCACCAAATAATAATTTGCTTGAGAATTTAAAGCTAGAAGAATCATGTCTTTCAGAAGATAATACATGAAAATTCCAAAGTTTTTGTTGGCGCGGATGGGAACATTGGACATTTCACTGGGAACATTAAGCACCGAATCGATTTAATTGATGAATCCAAAATCGTTCAACAAAGACCATACCGAGTCCCACCACAATTAAGGGAAGAGGTACACAAGCAAATTCATGAATTACTGAGACAAAACATTATTCGGGAATCAAACTCTGTCTTTTCATCACCCATTGTTCTTGTCAAAAAACGAGACGGAAAATACAGATTTGCAATTGATTACCGACAATTAAACCAAAACACGAAAAAATCATGTTACTTTTTACCATTAATTCAAGACATTTTAGACGAAATTGGAGGCAAATCTATATTTTCAAGTTTTGACTTTATGAGTGGATTTTTCCAAATCGGGATTGAGGAGGCACATATTGAGCGAACGGCTTTTGCAACATTTTGTGGAGTTTACGAATTTCTAAGAATGCCAATGGGTTTATGCGGCGCCCCATGTACATTTCAAAAAGCAATGGAATTTTTGAGGAAAGAAATAGGAAACGGGATACTCTGTTACCTAGATGATTTGATCATTGCTAGCATAGATGAAGCAACACATTTGGAAGACATTAAGAAAATTTTGGAGGTACTGGGAAAATACAATTTAAAATTAAGGTTAGATAAATGCACTTTTGGACGTAGTGAGATCAAATATCTAGGATTTTTAATTAGCAAACAGGGCATAAAACCCGATCCAAAAAATGTTGCAGCAGTTCAGAGATTCGAACCACCAAAGACATTACACCAATTAAGAAGTTTTATTGGATGCGTCTCATATTTTCGGCGATTTGTCAAAAATTTTGCATCCATAATGGCACCATTACACGACCTTACCAAGTCCGAAGAAATGATTGAAAAAGTCTGGAAGGAGGAGCACAATAAGGCATTCGAGGAAATCAAACGGAAATTGTTGACAGCACCAGTCTTGGCACCACCAAAGTTTAATAAGCCATTTATAATTGAGACAGATGCTTCTAAAATAGCTGTGGCGGGTTGTTTACTCCAAGCGGGGGATGATGGTATACACCCAATCAGTTATGTATCCCGAAAATTAAACCCGGCAGAACAAAGGTACATAACGGCCGAAATAGAAGCATTGGCGATCATTTATTCATTAAACCAATTTAAACCATACCTAGAGGGCAACCAAACGTCGATTGTTAGAACGGATAATACAGTAGCTTGTTCCCTACTAAAAAAGCGAGATTTAGTAGGTAGAATGGCAAAATACCAATTAGCATTACAAGAATTTAACATTAAAATTGAACATCGATCAGGGAAATCAAACACTTTTTGCGATTACATGTCGAGATTCCCGGGAGGATCCACCGAGAACAAAGACCAAAATTTGTGTGCCACCGTTGAAGTTGACTGGGAGAAATTGAGAAATGATTTGAAAGATAAGATGGAAACTGAGAACAAAGATTTCGAATTACCAAAGGAATTTTTTTACCCAACCGAAAAACTGAAAGTGGTGACTCTCGAAGAAATTCGAGAAGAGTTAAAAAGGGATAAAGCTTATGAGAAAACCATCAAAATCCTGAGGGAGGAAATTCCGGAAAATGAAGAGGATCAGGAAAAATTTCTCACCAAGGTGGAAGGAGTTCACGAAAATTTTTCACTGATCGATGACATTTTGTATAAATGGGCCAAGGTTGGCAATCGAGCTTTTCCAGTCACTGTAATTCCATATTTGCTGAGAGAAAGGATAATCAGGGAGGCACATGAGAATGAATTGTTAGCACACTTGGGGATAATCAAGACAACTGAAAAATTGAGAAAAAGATTTTGGTGGAAAAATTTGATCAGGGATGTGAAAAGACAAATAAATGCATGTATGAAATGTCAGCAGAGGAAAAGCCACCCAAAAGACTTGACCAAAGAGCCACTGAACCCAATCATTGTACCCAATGGACCATTTGAAAGAATTCACATTGATATTTTAGGCCCACTTCCAATCACTAATGAAGGTTTTAAATACATTTTGACAATCACTGATGCTTTTTCAAAATGGCTAACCGCAGTACCAATGATAAATCAAACCGCTGAAAGTGTTACCAAATCTTTTGTGGATAATTTTTTGGCAAAATTCGGATCCCCAAAATATGTAGTTTCAGACAATGGCAAACAATTTATGTCAAAAATTTTTCAGGGATTGTCAAAAATATACTGTTTTAAGCACAATAGGACAACTACATATAGGCCACAGGCAAATGGGGCAGTCGAACGTATGAATAAAGTCGTTGCGGACATGCTTTCAAATTACACCAACAGTAAAGGATCAGATTGGGCAGAATTTTTACAAATAGTCACATTCGCATACAATACCAGTGTCCATGCTTCCACTGATCAGTCACCTTATTCAATCATGCCCATTGATTTGAGATTAGAACGGGAAGATAAAATAGAAAACGAGTTTGAACCCAATCTTTCAGAATACATAGAACAATATTCCAAAGAATTGTTGGAAATATCGGAAAGCGTAAAAAATTCAATAAGAAAGGCACAGGAAAAACAGAAAACAAATGCTGATCAGGGGAGAAATGCAAGGGAAAGAGATTTGACAGTCGGGGAACTAGTAATGGTACTGATTGATCATTGGCCAGGGGAAGATTATCACAAATTTAGGCCTAAGTGGAGTGGCCCATGGAGAATTTTGGAAATAAAGGGACCAGTCCTAAGCGTGAAAAATCTTGGAAAGTCGGAAAAAATTGTCAAAGTGAATAAGGAAAAAGTAAAAAAGTTCATACAAAATTTCACAACCCGTGATCAAAACGAATAAATAGGATCAATTTTTTTTATTACCCACCGAACTTTCATGTGTACATAGTATTGTTTTGTAAATTTTTAGTTAACACCATCACCACTCAACTAACAATGTCTGTGATCAAAGCAAACGATGAATTAAATCCAATCGATTGGCAAACCCTAATAGGAAAAACCGACCCAAATGAAAAAATTATCAATCTATGGCCAGGTCCCCTACAATCGCCCGGGAACTATATGGCATTAAAATCAAATCAATTTCTCTTTAGTTATATCCATAAGCCAACCATACAAAAAATAATTCAAAAATCAATCACCCAGGGGATAGCATTCACATACACGTGGGAAAATTTAAAATATAAGCAAACTATTAAGGAACTTGGGGGCAAATACAGCATAGAAATCACGGGATATTTTAATGCAATTTTCCATACCACTAAGATAGAAAAACCCATTACGCTTTATGTTGTAAATGATTGTCTGAGATACGGCACAGGATGGGGCGAATTAATCCTAGGCCGAAATAGTCAATTGTAATAACACTTTTACTCATTTCATTTTGCACAGAATGGAGCCACCAGTCGAAAATGCCAGTCAAAATGCGGACGAGAATGAATTGTGGTTACTTACTCCAAGTATTTCAATATGCTTTAAGCCCCACCGCATTAGAAAATGTATGTTAAATTTCCAATATCCGAGGGTCCTTATCTCGGCATTTTCCCAATATAACTTGATTTCATTAAACATGGCACGGAAAGTGGGAATTATGTACGAGGAATACATGCCTACCCCGGAAAAAATGCTAGTCCCCGAATTAGAGGCAATAGTGGAGATAGAAGCGTCAGCTTGGGTAGATGTGTTCGACGGGATGTCGGATATTAGGATGAAATTTTTCATCGTCATGGAACCAATTCAAATCACTAGGAAATTACCCCCAAATGCTGAGATTGATGATGAATTGGAGAATGAGAAATACTTTACAGGGGAGGATCCCTTTAAAATGGAGGTGATTTTAGGAGAAAGTTGCATTAGGACTTGGCGTAAGATCGGTGGGTCCAGGCTGGTCCCCATCTATTAATAATCATTAATAAAAAAATAAATAAAAAAAAAAAATAAAAAAATTCAAAAAAAAAAAAAAAAAAAAAAAAAAAAAAAAAAAAAAAAAAAAAAAAAAAAAAAAAAAAAATAAAAAAAAAAAAAATAAAAAAAAAAAAAAAAAAAAAAAAAAAAAAAAAAAAAAAAAAAAAAAAAAAAAAAAAAAAAAAAAAAAAAAAAAAAAAAA
>JAKKIK010001631.1:0-15142 GCA_024500135.1 Heterodera carotae | reverse complement strand
TTGCTCCTCCCCCCACCTGACTGTCCAATTAATTGCTCCTCCCCCCACCTGACCGTCCAATTAATTGCTCCTCCCCCCACCTGACTGTCCAATTAGTTGCTCCTCCCCCCACCTGACTGTCCAATTAATTGCTCCTCCCCCCACCTGACCGTCCAATTAATTGCTCCTCCCCCCACCATTAATTGCTCCTCCCCCCACCTGACTGTCCTCCGGCACCGTTCTTCGGCACTTTCCCTGCCACTTGCTGATCCGTTCAAAGTCTCCTGATCGGTTGTGTCTTCATCGTAGCCTCTGACATCAGCAGTCGCTTCTACTGCCAATTACAAATGCTTTTCGATTTATTCCACTATCATTTTATTGTTCGGTACACCCAAAAACGGCCCATCGAAATTTTGAGCCATAACTTTTTTGATAGCAAAAAAACCAATTTCAAAAAACATTCAGAAGATCCAATTTTTTCTATTATTTGTTTGTTCGTTTTTGTGTTTTGTATATCTCTCCACTTATGATTCCTTTAAAAAGAAAATGATACCAATTTTCCCCTGTATACGGGCTTGACCAGGTTTAATGTTATTGGCCCAAAAACAGTTTTTTTTCCGAATTACCAAAAAACTCTGCATAATTGTCCCGAACAGAGCAAAAAGGTGTCATTAAAAAGAGATTCAGACCCATCGAATATATCCCAAAGAATTTTTTTGAAAAAGGGGTTAATAGAAAATAACAAAAAACGAATCAATCAACCCAAACTAATCTAACAGCACCAAATTTTTTAGTGTTTTACAAATGAAAATTAATTTTTTTAAAGTTAGAGTTTTTGAGTTTGCAATTTTTTAGGATTCTAGTCTCGGGGATAAGTGTCAGTCTCGAGATAATTTAGGGTCTTGAACAGAACAAGAACCCTGCCTTGAATCCCCTCGAGGGGTACTGAATAAAGAACCCCCGGGGATTTTATTAGAGGAAAAACGGTAAAGCCATTGTTACTATTCACCTCCAGCAGTTTGGGCGACTATGTGCTTTTTGGCTTTGGATTTCTGCTGCTGTTCTCCTCCTCTTTCCTTTCTTCCGCTTTGGCCATTTGTCGCCGCCGATTTTTCAAAAGCATTTTCCATCGAAATTGACTCAACAAACTGAAAATGTTATTACGCTCATTCAAATTTCACTGTTTCAATCCCAAAAATAAAACACTAAATTTTACCGAAGTGATCGAAATGTCGTCGAGACTTCGAGCGCGACTGCTGCCCAATTGTTGCGTTTTCGCTTGTGACCATTGTTTTTCCATGTTTATAAGTATTTCGGTAGCCTTTTCCACTGCTAATTCGGTCCCTCTGAGCACAATCGGACGATAGCCGCCGCGGAATGGGCGGTAGCAATAAGAGACAATGCCGGATTGGTCCTCAACGCGTAATAATTATTGTAATTAGCCAAATGTGTCATGCCACTAAAAAGGCCATTTCACCTTCATTTTCTTCATTGCCGATTCGAGGTCTTCTCGCAGTGCGAAGGTCGTCGACAAACGGTAAATTTCTTCGCAAGTCGCCTGGGTCGACACAGTGTCGTGTTGGTAGGTATTCCATGCCTAAAATGTCGACCAATGAATGATCGGATGGGTTGGCGTTGACACTGCACTTGCCTCCCACTTCTTCAGAATGAACTCTTTGTCCACAAAGTCCCTGGCAGTTTCCACCTGTTCTTCAGTGTCCCCAATGATTGCCAAAGTGCGTCCGTTTGGGTAGTCCAAATAATTGTTGCCCAAAAAACGCATTTGCACGCCAAATCTCTCCTGAACGAGATTACCTAGTTCAGTTTGTGCGGCTGTACCAATTGCCCCTCTTCACGCACCTGCAATTGGCGGATGTTCTCACCGCCGTTGCCGATCACTTGCAAAATGCACTTTTGCGGCACCAGCACCTCCTTTTTGAACTTCTCCAACTTCTTTGGCTGGACGGGGTCAATGGGTGCCCCAAAGTGTTTCTTTCTGCTTAATCCGATCATCTCCTTCCGTCCTTTGACAACCGAACAACCAAAAGAACCATTTGGCGGTTCTGCTGGTGGACTTGAGTGCTGAATTCGTCCAATTGTTTTTAACATTTTCCTTTTTTTTGCCAAATATTACGTTTTTTTCGGTCTCTGTCTCCGTCATCAAAGCTTTCACTTCGTCAATTAACGCAATGAATTCCGTTTTGACAATGGCAATGGCATTCTCTGTCCCGGAAAGGGTCACTGAACGGAACTGTTGCCCGGGGTCACTGCTGTCCAAGTCAAAGTGCACACCGTGGGCTTTTTTCTGGGAATATTAAAATAAATCAAAAACCCCTAAGGGGTGAGCTTCGTTTTCCGAAACTAAACATATGAGAATTTTAGAAAAGAAAAATGCCCTTGCTGTCTACAGACTCCCACCCCGTTTTCCTCCTCCCCAGCTGTCTTCTCCCAATATACGCTTGGTTCACCCCTCCCCCACCCCCGCCTCTTTCTTCCTATCCGTTCGACTTCCCTTATCTTACTTTGATCAATTCGAATCGCCTCATCTGATCCCTGGTGAAATAATCCGGTGCCGGGATTTGTATCTTTTGCACGGCCACTCTGTCCCTCTGCCCCTCTCTGTCTCCTCCTCCGTCCTCTGCGACTCTCATGTGTCTCCGACTGAATGGCATCGCCCCGGGCGCCGTCGGGAATTCCGACTTATTAGCAAATTCTAACAGTTCCATCACTCTTTCCCAAGCCATCGTCAACTGTTCCACGTCATAGGAACCAATGACCAGCCATGAGAAGTTCGGCCGCGGTTGGCGGTTCACTTTTTGTCCGCCTGTCGTGTCAATGTACAAACAGTGCACTCCGAAATCCGCCTAATGAAGCATGACATTTAAAGCTGACTTTGAGCATCTCCAAAACCTTAATCCCTTTGATTGTCTCCCCTTCAGTGCCAATTACAATGCCACAACGGCTGCTGGGGATTTGTGCTTCCAGGATGATCGTCTGCAGACTCTCCTTTTTGCCATTCGCTTTCATTTTCTGTTGCGCCTTTTTCAACGCGTTTAAAATGTCTGCCCGTAGTTCACTGTGTTGGTTAACGAAATATTTAAAATAATTCCTTTACCTCGGGCTATTATGCTTGGTTAATGATCGCTTTCCCTTGGCTAATAATATGCTTGGCAAATGATCCCTTTCCCTCGGGCTATTATGCTTGGTTAATGTTTGCTTTTTTTTGTCCAACCTCCGCTCCTTCGCAGTGCCGTCCAATTCCAGGCGCAGCATTTCCCGGTCCCACAAAACATTGCATCCCTTCGATTTCCAATCGACAAAAGTATCATTTCCGTTTGTTTCTTTCACTGAAAATAAATAATTTTGCGTCGAAATTAGTACGACTCTCGTCGTGTTATTACCAACATAAGCCAATGCCGTGGTAATTTTTAATGATTCCATTATTTATTTCTGAAAGATATGGATATATACAATGAAAATACTTGTCAATAAGTTTCAATACGTAACAGAAAGTAATCATTAAAATTTGCATTATAAATAATGAAAGTGAATATGTATTGGCGATGGAATTCAACGGAGCAGAGAGGGGAGGGCGGGGGATGACGGGGAGGGGGCGGGGGATGACGGGGGGAGGGGGAGGGGGGGAATTCAATTGATACGACAAACACACACTTCGCCCAAATAAATGTCAATCGATAGGCAAATGAAAGTTTAAAAGATGGATATTCGCCTCGATGCTTTAATTTTTACTCTTATCGTCCAATGTTGTCACATGGCATTGGCACGGCACTTTCTTTCTTTGAATCCGTTAATTCTTTGAATCCGTCAAATTGAAAGTGATCGACAAATGTTTTGTCTTGTAATTCTTTGAATCCGTCAAATTGAGAGTTTCGACCAATGCTTTTTGTCCCCAAACATTCATCGATCAATCAGCGCTTTTTCTTGATCACTTTGCTGCTTCTGTCTGTTCTGATGGGAAAGGGCTATTGGAATTGGAATTGCATTTGAAGGTCATTCATTCGCCAAAAATTGGTCGATTGTTACGGCGATGTCTCCTCGGCTGCTGAATCGAATTGCACAAATTCGAATCATTTCATTTTATTCCTCTGGCAATGTCATATCATCACCAGCAGCAGCAGTCCCATTTACTGCCATTGGTCATTTTTTTGCCCTTATTTTTGTACCAAATCTTTTGCCATTGTGTCGAGACTCAACAATTGGATGGACAGGACGTGATCATTCTTGTTGCCCGTGGGGGAGACCCCAATAGTCCCCAAGACAAAGTGGTCATTCCGCAGGGTCTGTGAAAGGGCCTTTTCTACCCAAGAGATTGCCTTTGTGTGTGCCAAAGTCACGTTTTAGTCAGGGACGGTCAACAGCCCCCGTTACCATGCTTGATCACCGGTGTTGGCATTTACGAGCATGGACAAACATTCACCAAGGGCAACTTCCATTATAACTGCAAAAATGGCACAGCCGAAGTCATTGGTGGGGCCTTCGTGCATTAGACATAAAATCACTCCATATTTCCGGGTCAGCTTGCATTGCCGAGGATATGTCCGTCATTCAAATTGGACGTACTTTTCTCCGGAATGGGACAAGACACCAATGTTTAGTGACTGGCAATACGGCACTCTATGAACAGCGTTGGTTTTTTGGGTATTTTTCGGTTTGAGGGCGCAGGTTCAAATTGGTTTAAAAAAAGTCACAAAGGGATTTTAGGCATTCGGATAATATCAATAGCGAAAAAATATTGAAACTGACTAAAATCAGGTGTCGGTACACCGAACGGTATACATATACCGAAGAATACCGATACCGAAATACCGACGTAAAAAACATGAGTATATTGATCGGTATTCGGTATTTTAATTCACTGTTTTTTTGTATTTGTGCTTAAAAAAGTCAATATAGAAGCAAAGTGATAAGCTTACAAATATTAATATTTATTAAAATATTTGCCAATTCGGGTCATAACTACCAAAAGTATCAATTTTTGTACCGCATTATTTATTATCAAATTTAATTTATTATAAGGTTCAACATGTTTTGAAAATGGAATTTATTATGATGTTGGTATGTGAATTGTGAATTCGAATTTGTTAATTGAAACATTTAAAAGCTTGTGCAATTTTACATTTGAAGGCGACACTTTCAAAAATGGCTCATTCAAAGTGATCTGCAAGGACAGCGGAGTCGCTGTTGTTGGTATGGTAAATGAATGATATGATATGATATGATATGTTCAATTTTAATCATTTTTTTAAAGGATGCTTTGTGCTCAATTCAACTGCTGATGACGCAATTCTTTTGGGCGAGTCGCGTTTAATCGGAACAAAGCGACACAGCTGTGAAATAACCGATAATGGGAAGATCAGATATGTGATCAGATGTAAGTTATTGCAATAATCTTGAAAATGATTTTTACGAATGTTTGGCATAGTGTTGGGCTGTTACGGAGAGAATGGCACCGAGGAGGAGTTTAAGCCGGGCCAAACATGGACGGATAAGCACATCCGATATCACTGCACAGATGAGGGCGAGAAGAAAGTGATGGGTGAGTGGGAATGCGCGTACCAAGCAAAACATTGACAGTTGCACACACTTTGGCATGAGACCCCAGCCGGGATTTTTCCGGTTTCGATTTATCAAAATCCGATCATTAATAATTGTCCCCAAAGGATGTGTCGACGAAGGCGGACTTTTCATCGAACTGGGCCATGATGTGATGATGGGCGGCACAGTGCACCGATGTTACAAGTTTCAGAACGTCACTTATTACCACCGGTACATTTTGGGCATCAAATTTAATTGAATTCAATGCATTTGGCAGATTCCGTTGTGATAAGCAACGAAGCTTGGCGGAGTGCATAAGCTCCACTAAAATGCCAAATCTGAAAAGAATGAAAGTGGCATAGCGAAGGAAAGAAGTCAAATCAAATGGGCATAAAGAACATTTCCACAAAATGCAATTCTATTTATACTTTTTATGACCAAAATAACATTTACCAGCAAATTCAAACAAATGGTCCTTTTATGCTTCATCCATTTGTTCTTCGAAGCATTCAGCCAACAGAAAATGATGCAGGGAAGAAGAAAGACGAGTTTCTTTGATTAGCTAAAGCAAAGGAAACAACGCACAATCAGCAAGCAAACACAAACACACACGTCATCAGATATTAATGTAGCTGCTGGTCGTGTATTAATTGTTGAAAGCCGGGCTATTCGCTCGGCGTCCGATCCCCCACCCCCTCCCTCCTCCCCTCTCGCCCCTCCCTCATCCCCCACTCTTTCCCCTCTCCCCTCCCTCCCCTCCCCCACTCGCCCCTCCCTCATCCCCCACTCTTTCCCCTCTCCCCTCCCCCACTCGCCCCTCCCTCATCCCCCACTCTTTCCCCTCTCCCCTCCCCCACTCTTTCCCCTCTCCCCTCCCTCCTCTCCCCCTCGCCCCTCCCTCATCCCCCACGCCTTCCCCTTGTCCTCCCTCCCCCGCATCTCATCCATATCTACCATTTGGGCTCTGTCACTCATAGATCATTTCTTGCACCAAAAATAATTATTCCTTTGCCCGTGGGCAAACCGTCTGCAATGTCCTTAGGCGACAAAGCATCGTTAACAACCCGTCCTTTCGGGGACGACATTGCCGAATGGACGACATAATTAGAAAAAGAGCACCGAATCTGATCACTGATCAGTGCTCATAATTAGAGTCTCTCCGATGTAAATGAGGGGCCGAAAGGTCCCGAAAAAAGATTTTACGCGACACGACAAAACATGCGCAGAACAAGTTCCACTGAAGGAAAGTGTCTATAAAAGAAAATGATCGTTTAGTTGGGAAACCAAACACTTCTGATCATTCTCTGTTTTGGCTTGATCTCGAATTCAAAATAAATTCATTTTATTTTATTAAATATACCTTTATTTTCGATTAACAAAATGCACGAGGCCAAAATTGTTGTCGGAATTGCTTCACTCTGTTCGCTAGCTGCAATTTTGGCTACGCTCATTGTAATTCCGCAACTGTACACCCAAATCAACGAAGTGAACAGCCGCGTGATGGACGGCGTTCAGGTGGATTTACAATAGAGTCAGAAATCCCGGCGGATTCCCTTTTCCGGGGTCGGGTCGTTTCGGACCCCACGTTTCGGCCCCAACGTTTCGGCCCCAAAAATTCTATGAATTATTATAAAAAATCTAAGAAAATGTTGAAATTAATTTGATGGTTTAATAAACAGCGTGATGACAGAATTTGCACGAAAAAAGGAGCATGCGAAGAATTTTAATTTCTCATCAGCTCTACATTCGGGTTTGGGGTTCGAAAAAAATTCGAAAGGGGTGTTGGGGCCGAAACGACCCCAACTCCCTTTCCCGTCCCGTTTCGAATAACAAAAACAAAATGCCAATTTTTTCATGCGTTTCATTTCGTTTTGCTTGCAGGCTTTTCGCGTGAACACCGATTCCGCCTGGACTGAGCTGATGGAAGTTCAAATCAGCGTTACTCCTCCCAGTCGACCCCGCGAAAACCCTTTCAATTCCATCTTCCTGCGCCAGAAACGCCAGGGACTTCCCCCGCAATGCGTTTGCCAATTGCAGCAGCCAAGCTGTCCTCCGGGCCCTCCTGGCCCACCCGGACCGCCCGGAACATCGGGAGAACCTGGTGGCCCTGGGCAGGCTGGAAGTCCTGGACAGCCCGGACAACAAGCACCCCCATGCCCTCCACCCGTGGCAACATGTCAGAAATGCCCAGCTGGACCGCCCGGACAACCAGGAAGCCAAGGACCACCCGGGCCACCTGGAAACGATGGACAGCCTGGACAACCTGGACAAGGAGGCGGACAAGGCACACCTGGTCCACCCGGCCCCCAAGGACAACCCGGTCAGCCTGGTCAACCCGGAGGACCTGGACAGCCTGGCCAACCTGGACAGCCTGGAATCAAAAGGTCAAGAAAAATAACATTTTCCAATATAATTCCCCTTTTTAGCACAACTATTCCTGGCCCACCAGGACCGCCTGGAAATCCAGGAGCACCAGGCCAGCCTGGCGGCCCCGGACAGCCCGGAAATCCTGGAGGACAAGGACAACCTGGTCCACCCGGAGGTCCTGGTCAACCAGGAAATGCCGGAGCCCCTGGAGGTCCCGGACAGGCTGGCCAGCCAGGACAGCCCGGCCACGACGGCGCTTACTGTCCTTGCCCTCCACGTACGAGTGTTTTTGCTCGTCGTTCTCGCGTCGCTGCCTAGACGAGTTAATGAACTGTCAAAAAAGGAATAAATGGATTCATCCGATCACTTTTCTATTGGCTAATCTGAAACATTTGGAAAATGAAGCTAATAAAGATCAGTTAAGAGCTTGGATTATCAATGGAATAAAGACAAGAAACACCTTCAACATCAGTTAAATACAATACAGGGTATACGCCAAAAGTACGTGGACACTTAGTTTTAACCATAACCCACTTTTCGCAACTTTTAATCAGTTCGAAACCCGGTTTTTTGGCATTTCCGCACCTCGGGACTATTTTTCCTGCCTATTAGAGGTAATGAGATTACTGGCCGCCGTAGTCGAGTGTGCGCTGGTTTTTAACGCAATAATTGAGCACCAGTTTTTATTTATTGGGATTTTTAGTTTTTAAACTAGCATTTTTCCAGGAATTTCATAGCAAAAATGCAATAAAATCTGAAAAATGCACCCCTAAGAATCTATTTTTAATTTTTTTTTAAATGAACCCCTAAAAATCGAATTTTTTCACTCGAAACCAAAAAATTTCTCCTTAAAAAATCAACTTTTTGTCTCATTAAAATTAAAAAATATATATATTTTTTAATTAAATTTAGTGAATTTTTGATTTAATTCCTCTAGTGCAAATTTTGACCAGAACACCTTGAAATGTATTTAATTTGCAAGTGTGCTGGCGAAATGAATAAAGAATGAGACTTAAATAGGATTTTTTTGCGTAAATACACTTGGTTTTTCCAATTAAAAAAAACTATTTTCGCAACTATTTTGGCTTTTTTGGGCTTTTTAGCAACTATTTGGCACTTTTTTGGCAACTATTTTAGTAACTATTTTGGATTTTTTAGCAACTAAAAATCCCATCTCTATTAATAATGTTTTTCTTTTTTTCCTACTTTTTTATCATTGGTACTGAATAGTCCATTTTTCACTGGGTTAGTTGGCCAGTGTACAGATGGCTTCGGATCGAGTTGAATCTGATCTAGATCGATTTATCTCGGCGAAAGCTGTCGATTGATACCAAATTTGCCAGACATTGACTATGTTAGGGCTGGTTTTGGCCATTTTCTTACCCATTCTTCACGTCTTTTAATCGGTTCGAAACCCGGTTTTTTGGAATTTCCGCACCTCGGGACTATTTTTCCTGCCTATTAGAGGTCATAAGAGATTGTCTGGGTCATGTTTTGGGCGGTTTTTTAGCGGGCCCAAAATCTAAAGTATATCCACGCCTTTTTATTTAAAAGTTTCAGGGGGGAGGTCGCAAAAGGGATAAGTACCAAAATTTTCTCAGATGGCGCAAATTTTTTTCTGAGATGAAGGTAAAGCGCAGAGTCACAATTTATCACAGTTTAATTTAACCAAAAGAGAACAAAAAATATTGACTTATAGACAAAGAATAAATCATAAGTTAAGTGAATGAAATGGCAATAATTGGCTGAACAATAAAATAGAAAGATCCGAAAGAAGAAAAATTTTATTGGTGAGAGGGGATTTTTTTTCATTGTTAGAATTGACTTATGCAAGGGAACTGTGGTTCTGACTGGTCGACCCCACCGCGAAATTCGTAATGTAGGGTTGAAAATTTTCGGTTTTAAACGAATGCATGCTCTCATTAAATGGGGTCAAACCGTCGCACATTGGGGTCATCGTCTTTAAAATCACTCAAATGGCTGTGCTGCGCCAGCCATTCATTGACTGTGTCCTCGTAGAAAAAAAGACCGAGAACAGAAGCCATCTTAAGGATTCGCTGTTTACTTAGCAATAAAAAAATATGTTTTTTTTTGTTTTTACCCTCTTTCTGGCTTCGACGAATTCCTCATCCAATTTGGCTTTGGCTGTCGTTTCGTTTCGCCCCTTCTTTTTGACATCTCCACTCACATTTTGCTCAATCATCGCTTTCCACCGCAGCACATTCAATCGTTCAATCTGTCAATTAATTGGCCAATTAAAAACTATTCAATCAACCAAGTTTGTCCGACCTCTCTGTACAGTTCAGCACCGGGGAATTGGCACTCACTGAATTGAAATTCAAATGCAAACGGATAATTGACTCCCTTATGGACAAAGTCAGCGGCTGACATTGGGGAAAGCGCGGAACAGTTCAGAAACTCCTGAAATGTTATCAAAGCATGTCCATCTCATAACTAGAGAACGGAATTTTGAAAAAAAAACGGGACAAAGATTTCAGGGTAACAGCGGGATGGGATTAAACCCGTTTTGATTCGGGAGCCCGGTCCCGGTATTTAAAAAAAAAGAGATCTACGAAAAAATAAATATTCGGACCCGCATCTGCTGATCGTCCTTCTGCTCTTCTGGTCGCCTTTGACCCGCCACCCATTTCGAAAGAAAAATAGCCTCGCGCGTCAACGATGGAATGGCGGCAGGGAGAAGCTCGCACAATGGCTTATTATGAGAGAACCTTTGCCAACCCGTCAAAATGATTCCGGAGAGCCGATTATTCAAGTGCTAAAAAGGACCAATTTTTGTGAAGCTTCGTATTTTTTTATTGGGTTTTCAAATCTTTTTCCTGATGTAAATGGTCCTATTTTCTCCCAACAACCAGAGCTATCTCCTCATAAAGTTGTCTGTCTTGTCATATCCATCCTAAGTCAATCCCTCTGTTCATCTCCAAATGTAATCGTGCCATTTCCTTTCACACTCCCTTCTTTTACCTATGATGTTCTTTGCCCACCATTCCTTTGTGTTGCGTCATTACTACTGGTGCGCTAGGTCGTTTATTAAATCCGCCACCCTTCGAGACTTCTAGCAATTTTTTGGGCTATAACTTTTTTATTACCCGACCAATTTCTACAAACTTGGTATTCGCTTAGCTTCTGCTGAATCATTTGTTCTAAAGATACCAAGCTTTCGAATGATACCAAGAATGTCGAAATTGGTCGGGTAATAAAAAAGTTATAGCCCCAAAAACTTGCTAGAAGTCTCAAAGGATGGCGGATTTTAAGAAACGACCCAGCATAATTATTACTCACCCTACCCAAAGTCCCTCCCGCCATTGTGTCACCCGATTCCCCCTTTAGGAGTGGTACAATACATATCTGCAATGAGTCAGTCTTTTCAATATTGTCTTTGTGCCATTGACAATCCTTTTCCTAATATGCACTGATCCACCCGAATTGCTCATCAGATTATTTTGCCCCAAATTATTCCCGGTTTGACTGAAAATTTTATTTTTTTTTATACTTTTCCTTTAATAAGTTCTTCTCCTAAAACTGTAATTCTAAAATTGGTTAAAGTCTTCAACCAGGGACATAATATCAACAAATAAACAAACCATAAAATATCGGAGCAGGATGATTATCCGCCGCCGTTTCCCGCCGGCTGATTTCCCGTCGGACAATTTCTCGCCAGACTTAAAAACCCAATTTTTTAAAGAATCCTTCAATTCTTTCATACTTTTTTTCATCGACACCAGATATTTTTAATGTAGCTTCGTAAAATTTCGGAAAGCAAAGACAGACTCCGTAGATGAAACTAACAAGTAAGCGATTTGATTTTATAGTGATTATCAACAACAAATAGCCTTCCAGCAGACAAGAACTAAAAATTGGTGTCAATTAAAAGTGTGGATGAATTTTTTTTTTTTAGTCTGAAGAGAAATTGTCCGGCCGGGAAATCGACGGTGCTTTTGCAACGTAAAATATAAGCGTGTTAGGCTGGTCAAACTACCTGTTCGTTCCGATGGTACAGTTTTTGATAGGAACGCAGATTTTGCATGTAACGGTCAATGTGAACAAATTGCTGCGTAACTCCGTTAGCACCTTTGAAGGCGCCAGCAAAATAAATGTCCTCAAAAACCTAAAGGGTAATTTCCAAAAAACAGTCACAAAAATAGAGATAATTTGTGATGAGTAAAGATGGCAATTTTATGCACGAAGGCCAAAATATGCGCATAAATATGAGAATAAAGACGTGAAATATGCACCAAATATGCATAAAAACGGTTAAATATGCACCAGACATGCACAAAAAAAGTTGAAAATTAAGGGTGGAAATTTAGTTAAAAATTTTTTCACCTATAATAGCAGTTTTTAAAACAAAAATTAAAAAAATATATATAATTATGAGTTTTAACAGAGCCAAAAAATTGATTTTTAGGGAGATTTTTTGAATTAGAATAAGAATTCGTTTTAGGAGTGCATTAAAAAAAATGAAAAATAGATTGGGGGTGCATTTTCTATTTTATTGTTAGAAGATTTCCTAAAAAGCCAAAATATGCAAATAAAAATCCCAAGATGTTTTTCCTACAAATTAGACCATGTAGAATCCAGGAAAAAATATGCATTTGCATAAAATTGCCATCCCTAATGCATATCTCGCTACTGCATCCAATTTTAAGCGAAAGTAAAAAATAATTCCATTTGGCATTTATTTTCCATACGAATTCGCTATTTTTAAAAATTTTAGTTAACGCCTATCGTCAACGCCACACACTCAATCAGAAAATTTAAAAAAGACACAAAGGTAATTTTTTCTCACAAAAATTTGACACATAAATTCCCAATATTTCAGATTCGCCTTCACTGTCTTTAATGTGTTAATGGTCCTGTTTTTAATGAATTCCGATATACACCATTCAGTAATATTTAATTTGGCTGTACAAAGAGTTTTTTTTTTGGAAAAGCCAAAACCGTTTTTGGTTGACCGGGTGTTGGCCCAAAACCGGAGGTCTGAAAACCTGAGACGGTTAAAACTGACTGTGAACTATAAACATTATTCCTTCAGAGCCAAAAAGTACAATAAAAAAATTCCACAGCACTAACATTGCTATAACGTTCGAAGAGTCCAATGGGAAAGTAATCGGGCTGAGTCACGTCCATATTGTAGCCCCAAACAACGGGAATGAGCAGAACGCCGAGCTCGTATTCCTTCAGAAGTGGAACCGGTACCTTGTCGAACATGTCATTCCAAGCGAAGATCTGCTCGAAGGCGAACTCCTCTTTCGCCATTCGAGCAATTCTGCAACATAAACAATACATTAAATTTTCATATCTGAATTGGAAAGTTTTTACAGTTGTATCAGCAAGCCCGTAACCAGATGGGCCTGGGTAAACAACTCTACCGTGAAATATGTTCGAGCTTAAGGCGGTCGGTGGACCCATTAAGAGTCGTGTTGAGTCGTAATTGACACGCCCTGTCCAACCCAATGTGCCACGCCTCATCACAGCCTATATGAATGGCCTTCTCATCGGGGTGAATTTGTCGGACCTGACATAAGGGGTGCTGATCCAATCCGTCATCTTCGGTACTTAGTGCAGTTTGGGTCCCTCTTTACAGTATGTAAATGTTTCTAATAATTTAGAAAGCCATGAAAACATGTTTCGTAAGGTTTTCCGGATCGCTGATCATTAATCCGCCCCCCCCCCCACCTCGACAATTTCCGAACCCCGGACTCAAGTTCGAACATTTGGTCAAGTTATTTCGGCTATGCCACTTAACGGCTCACTGACTCCGAATATACATAACGCGAAAAAACCTGTGCAAGCATTTCTCGGACCAGCCAAATGGATCGTTCGTTGGATGGACAAATTGTGTCCATCCAATTTGGGTCCTCTCTCAGAGAGGAAAACTCCCGATGCTTTAAAACAAACTCAAGGTGACCGAACTGAATATTGATCGAGTCAGATTACCAAACGAATTAAATTTTTATACCGTTTGTATAAGCGGGATTATGTCCAATCCAATGACATTAGCGGACTAAAACTTTCAATTAATCAGTTTAGTTCAACAAAAATTTATTTTCTCAGTGGATATTTTTTTCAATGATGCCTAACCCTTCGGGAACATCATTTTCATGAAAAAATAACTAGTTTGTACCAGGTAGTATTGTATTATCCAATATTCTACAAATCAATTCATTTCTTTAAGAGTGACCTCTTTGAGTTGTTTGATTGTATTCCCACTGTACGCAGCCCTTCTCGATAAAACTGACAATCCAGCATTGTATGGAAACATGTCCTAAAAAAGATCATAGAAAAAAAGCTCATGCAATAAAACCTCATACTCCATAAGGATTCCAGTGAATCCCAATTTTTTGACGAACGGAAATAATTCTAGCAGATATTGTGGCTTTGGTGCAGCACCCTTCAAATCCAAGTGTACAATTTTCTAAAAGTATTCATAATATAAAGTCTTTTTTTTTTCCTTTTCACCTTTTCGAGGAAGGTTGGCTTTGAATTTTTGTTTACCCACGACATTTTGTTTTTAAATCTTATCTCGAATATGAATAGGTTGTAGAATGTAAATGTGAGAACGAGGATAAGACAAATCAGAGAGCTAACCAGCAGACGAGAATTAATTCTCATATAATGTTTAAGACGACGCAAAGTTGGTATTACAGGAGCACAATGGCAGAATCTGGGAAAATTTTGAGTCACTAAACATTTCTCAGCGGCATCATCCTTCTCATTGTTGTTGTCGTCTTGCACATTTAGCAAAGTGTAATCACCTTGAGGGTCGAGCATCTAACGAATAGTACATTCAAAAAAATAGTTTGTCCGTAAATTTTAACATTATTATGAGTCGTTTGAAATTTTCAGAATTTGACCAAATTGGTAAAGAGTAATAGGCATTAGTTTAGGCATAGGCTTCAGCTTAGGCCGTAGCAGCCTTATGATGGCGTAGTGCCTACTCGCCGAAGGACAACTCGACGATGGTCAAAGGCTCTAGTGCACAATATGCGTCCCATGGACTACATATTATGCGCCCCATGGACTTTTATGCGTCCCATAGATTTTTATGCGTCCCATAGATCTTTATGCGTCCCATAGGTTTTATCCCGTCCCAACGTCACATTTTCCTACCCTTTCCGGTACTTCTCGTTTTTGACCCGACTCGTTTTTATTATCCCAACTCGTTTTTATTACCCCAACTCGTTTTTTAGCTAAAATTTCAAATTTCGCAGATTTTTTC
>JAKKIK010001630.1:0-15145 GCA_024500135.1 Heterodera carotae | reverse complement strand
ATGTGTGGGGGGGGAGAGTGAGATGTTTGTTTGGAGGGAAAGAGGGGGGGGGGGGGTGGGTGGGGGAGGGGGGGGGGGGGGGGGGGGGTGGGTGGGGGGGGGGGGGGGGGGGGGGGGGGGGGGGGGCTCTGTTAGAGGGGAGAATAAGTGAGGTTTCTAAATTTTTCTCAAGAGTGGGGGAGGGGAGGAGCCCAGAAAATTATATGCTCTGATGGATTGTCCACTGACTGGTTGTCTTGCGACAGACTTGTCATGTGAGCGGGATCCCGTGCCGGGATCCCGGCCCAAAAGAGATCCGGGACGGTGACGGTGATTTAAAAAGGTGTCCGGGCGGGAACCCGACTTGGAATGCCGGCCCAAAATCCTGTCCCACTTGGAATCATCGCCCATCAAAAAAAGCGGAAACCGGGACCGGGGATCTCGGTCAATCCCGGCCCAAAATCCCTTACCGGGATCCCGGTCAAAAATCCCGTTCCGGTTAAATTCTGGCCCACCCAAAAAGTCAAGATCCGGGACCGGGTTCCCGGGAAAATCCCCGGCGCCGGGATCATTACAATCCCGCCTGTCACTACACCAACGGCACATACATCCGCCCGCAGCTGGTACTGATCTGTTCCGGTCTCTGCTTCTCAAGCATAGTCAGGAAATCCATTGCTCGCTTTTTGTTCGCTTCAACGCCATTATTTGTCTCATTTATGGCAATGGCATTATTATTTTGGCAAATTTCCGCTGGCACAAATTTGAATTCAAAATGGGCCTCTAACGGTTTGACGCCCTCAAAATTGTAATGGCAAAACGCGTTTCGAAGGCCCACACGCACAGCGCCAGCAAGCACACGCTGGTCATACATTGCTGGCTATATATGTATTGTACATACATTAGGGATGGAACCGGATGCCGAAAATGAAAGTCCAGATTTTCGGAATCCCAGACCTCTAAAAAGGTTCGGCATTTACGACAATTTGGAATTTTAATCCAGACCCCCAAAAAGGCCCGAAACCGAAATTCCGGACCCCAAACAAAGGTCCGGCATTCCGGAGAATTCGGATTTTTTCAATCGATAAAATCGATTACTCAAATCTTACTTTTCTAATTAAAAGTTATATAAGCGTATTTACAGTACTGAAGAAAAGTTTTAAACCACTCCAATGAAATTTCTTTTTTTTTTTCTCATTAGTCACTGATGAGACTACATCAAAAAAAATCGTTTTTTTTCCAACTACCGTAGGTAGTTCCTTTATTAATGTCCCCCCCCCCCCCCTTAGAATAATGACCCTTTTTCTGAACACACATTTTCTCCTTTTCGCACAACTGCTTTGGTACTGATTGGTACGTCACAAAATTTTTTGATTTGAGAAAGGTCGCCCTCAATCACTCCTAGGCTTGCAGAACGGAGCAGTGCATTTGCGTCTGAAATTTTTTTACACACATATATCAGTGAAATTTGGAACGTTGGCACATATATACATACATATATATATATATATATATATTATATATAATATATATATACATATATATTATATATACATCAGGGATGTGCCGATCCGGACAAAATCTGATACCGATTACCTAATTACGAGCCCGATTACGATTCGGCACATCCCTGATATACATATACACATACCTATACGGTATTTCCTCTAATAGACGCCCGAGGCGTCGGTATAATTCAATACATCCCTCGGGGTGAGATGGGTGTCAAAGGAGGAGGGCCTCTATTGGGGGAATACTGTAGGTAGCTGGGCTGACAGAAAACTGAACACCGAAATCTTGGTACTGAGTACTCTGTACACAGTCGTGGTCCGTCATTTTTTTAAATGGGGCTTTAATTTCGGGGGGGGGGGTCTAATTCCAGGGAATACCTTTGATTTCGGGGGGAGGGTCTAATTTCGAGGGATACCTTTAGTTTCGGGGGGGGGTTCTAATTTTGGGGGATACAGTACTTTCTTCTTCCTCCCCGTTGCTCAAGGGCAGCTTTTTGGGCATCGTTGTTTCTTCCTCTTCCGGTGGCTGATAGCTAACATCCGCCGGCGTTGGCGGCTTCATCTTCCGCTTCAAATTGGTCCTCCGCCTCCGTGCCCCATCCATCATCGGCTTCATCTGCTTGTTCTGCTTCCGGCGCCAGGCCCTGAGCCGCTTCATCTCCTCCATTAGCCGTTGTTTGTCCGCTTTTTGTCTATCGCTTAAACCATCGTCCATTTTTAGCCGTTTTTGTCGGCATTTAGTGCCGGCCTCATCATCATTTGATGATTCTTCCACTGTGCAGCAGGCATTTTCGGCACAAAAATGATCGCTCCATCGCCGTTTTGTTGTGCCGACAAGCTGTTCGGTGCCGGATTTTTTGGTTTTTAAATTAGCATTTTCAATTTTTTGGATTTGGCTAATCCTCTGGGCTTCTGCCTCGGGAAACGCTTCTCCTCCGATTGGTGACGGAGAAGTTTTACGGAATTTTTTCTTCTTCTTTCTAATATTTAAACTATTGTTTAGCTCATCGGTTTGGTGCTGATTAATTTCCGTAATTTTTTTCATCGATTTTCTTTGATCAGTTTCAATTTTTTGATCCGATTTTGGCTTCCTACCGATGCTCCGTTTTCCTCCTTCTTGGGGATCAGTTTGTTTAGGATTTGGATCTTTGCCATTACTTTGATCAGAATTCGGCTCTTTGCGAACCTTTTGATCAATCGATTCTTTGCGACCACCTTTTTGATCAGAAATCGTCTCTTTACGAACCTTTTGATCAATCGATTCTTTTCGAGATTTTTGATCAAGCGACTCTTTGCCAGCTTTATGATCAGAATCAGCAGACTTTTTTTTGGGTCCAATTGCATTTCGCTGATCATTGATGGCAGAATGCTTTTTGTTCAACAATGGTGTTTTTTTGGTGGCTTTTATACGCGTTGTTTGATGCACAACAACGCTGGCGCCGGCGGCGGCATGGCTTTGATCGTCGAGCGCAATGGCAAGGCCAATTTTGTCGGAGGAATTACTACTGCCAGCACGAAAAGCCGCTTTACGGTGAAAAAAAAGTTTAAAATATATTGTTAATTCCCCGCCCCCCCCCCCCGGTTTTCCGGACAATCCGTCAGTGGAAAACCCGTCAAAATGGACAATCCGTCAGTTGGTAATCCGTCAGTTGACAATCTGTCAGTTGACAATCCGTCAATGGACAATCCGTCAGTTGACAATAATCCGTTAATGGACAACCCAATCCGTCCGTCGATAGCCAATTTTTGGCACATACCAAACTTTTTTCATTGAGCCAATTTTTTTTAATTCTTGAAAAAATTACGAAAACAAAAAAAGATTTAAGCGACGAAACGCAATCGAAACGAAATGTCATTTTTTGATGAAGCAAAACGGGCTAAATTTCACACGAAAACAGCTGTAATTTGCAATTTTAGGAAAACTAATAAATTCGTGAAACAACGAAAAATCTTAATTTTTCGATCAGTGATCATTGCCACCATAAATTACCCTGGTTCGCTTTTTTTAGGGGTGTCCACGAACAATCCGCGGATTGTCCGAATATGGTGAGCCAGACCGAAAACCGAGAAAATTCGGTTTTGGGTTAACGGATTAGCCGGTTTCCGTTTCAGTTCGGTTTCTAAAAATTTCCAAAAACCGACAACCCTAATTATAAACCCTACGGATATGTCCGGGTATGGTTTTGAAAATTAGTATTAATGGACACTCCTGGGTTTTTTTTTACCAGTTTTTCGGACATTGGATGAGCTACGACCACAAAATCCTAAAAATTAAGAAAAATAAATTTAAAATACGACAAATTTATTTTACCGTTATCAATGAACAGAAGAAGAAGAAGAAGAAGAAGAAGGCATGGTAAAAGAAGAGCAGCAGAATTTGGCATAATATTTGTAATTTTGGCATAACGTAAAAAGTTCATTGATTTGACTTTAATTTTTTTAGAAATCTTTTGTTGCGGAAATTAAGTAATGTATGATAAAATCACTATATACCGTATTTCTTCTAATAGACGCCCCGGAGCGTCTAATTTTCAACACCCCTGCGTCAAATAGAGGGGCGTCAATTAGAAGTGGGCGTCAAATAGAGGGGCGTCAATTAAAAGGAAGGCGTCAAATGAACGGGGGGGGGCGTCAAATAGAGGGAGGAGGGGCGTCTATTAGAGGAAATACGGTAATAGATAAGTTATATTTGGGAAAATTATATTGCCATTCCTGTAAATATAATGCGATATTAAAAAATATGAATATAATACATACATATTATAATATGTCCCTATAAATATGGGTATGCTTGCTTATATGTATATAAAATGGAATAAAAATGGCCATGTCAATAAATTCATCAATAAACACATTGCCTCTATTGAATATTAATGCGCTAACAAAAAAAAGGACAAAAACATATTTATGTATTTCGCCTTTTAAATAGATATTCATAGCGCTTAATTAACAAAAAGGCACAATTTTAACAATTTAAATTGATAATCAATAAATATAATGTACTTTTAAAAAACAATATTGCCCGAGGCGTTGAATTCCGCATTTGTCAAAAAAGTGCAAAATAGTTGTCAAAAAACCCCGAAAAAGGCCAAAATAGTTGCGAAAATAGTTTTTTAAAATTGGAAAAAAATCAAATATATTTAGGTATCTATTATGCATAAAAACCTCAATTAAGTCTCAGTCTTTTATTCATTTCGTTAGCACAATTGCAAATCAAATACATTGATTGGCACGTTGTAAATTTTTGTTTTTTTTTTAATTTTTGAATTTTAATTGGGCCGAAAAATCAATTTTTAAGGGGTGCATTTTTTGAATTTTGAGTAAGAAAAATTTGATTTTTAAGGGTACATTTTTTTTATTTGAACATCCGATTCTTAGGGGTGAATTTTTCGATTTTATTGAATTTTTGTTATAAAATTTCTAAAAAAAAAAGCCAAAATAGTTCAAAGTAGTTTCAAAAACTTTGTTCATTTCGAAAATATTTCGAAATGAACTCGATTTTCGTGTATATCTCAACGTATCTAATGCGCAGAAAAAATAGTTTAAAACTATAAATCCGGTCTTTATTTATAGCGCTTAATTAACAAAAATGCACAATTTTAACAATTTTAATTGATAATCAATAAATATAGGTACTTTTAAAAAGCAATATGCACGAGGCGTTGATTCCCGATTTCTGAAAGCCGATATCCTGGATTCTCATGCTGGATATACAAACATAAAAAAATGGAAATTTTATGCCAATTATGACGATGGGGGCAGACGATTAAATTTCGTTTTTACGATTGAATTTTTTTTCCATTTACCGCAAACTCTTTTTTTTTGGTTGAAAGGGCAGGAAAAGCGCAATTTTCTCTCAACTATTCCTCAAAAGACTATGCTCCTCACAATTTTTTCTTTACTTAAATTCATATATAATAAAACACAGACATTTGTGAATAAATTATTTACGAAAATTGCGAAAAATTTAAATTTTTCGAAATTTTTGGCAACAAAAAAAAATGGAAATTTTCCAAGCAGCCAATGCTTGCAAAACGCTTGTTGTTTTATTACTTTCACTTTTATGCTGCTGCAATTTTCACTTTTCAAATGCACTTAATTGCTTTGGTAATTAATTAAATAATTGTTTTATACAAAGAAAAAAAAATTAATTTAAAATTTTTTTACACAAATTTATGCACATACCATAATTGCTAAATTAAAGCCTCACACCTGAAATAAAGCTCCACCTTACAATAGAGCCCCCCTCCCCCCCTTGAGAGGGGTTGAAATATAGAGCCCCCTGAAATAGAGCACCTCCGAAAAAAGGGAGAATCCGCAGGCGCCGTGCGCGAAACCCTGGCCCATTAATTTAGACCCGAATTCTGGCATTTGGCACTAACCAGAGCAGGGACTTGGAAATTGAAACGGGATCGGTTCGACATTGGGGTAGCCATTGCTGGGATTTTGAATGAATTTGGTTTTTTATGGCAACAAAAAAAAACAACATAATTTATTGAAAAATTAATACTAAATTTTTAAAAATTTATAAATTTTTAAATTTGTTTCTTTTAAATACCAAAAAATTTGTTAAAAAATAAATTAAAAACAATAATCACACCCATTTTAGCGTGCCATTTTACGTACACAAATTCGCTGTCCCCACCGATGGGTGCCGACGACGACGCATGGTGTGCCAATGACACATTGGACACCATGGAGCCGGACACCGTCATAAGACCCGTAAAATTTTAAGATAAATTTTTTACTACCCGTTTTAGAGGCCCAAAAATTTTCAAAAATATGAAAAAGGGTAAAAACAAATGGAAAAAAATGTCAAAGATTTAACGGTTTTTCAAATATCATGTTTCCTATATTAGAGTACCCTCTTAATGCTAAAAAAGCATCCGCACTGCCCCTCTAATAAAGCCCCCCTCCCTGCCATCGAAGAAACGCATTCATTGACAAGGTTAAGAAAATAGAGACCCGGGGGCTCTAATAAAGGATTAAGAATTAAAAAGTGCCGAATTTTTAAGTGCGCACCATGGGAAAAATTCTGTTCAGTAAGTGTATTATTTAATGCACATTCAAAGTTAGGGTTCAGCCCCGACCGGAGATCCCTAATCCGCGGACGGATTGTCCTCCGAACAACGACCCCCCCACCGAAATTGCGACCCCCAACATGTTTGTCCCAACATCCATGACCCCCAATATTATTACCACGCAATCTCGACCCTCAAGTATTTTTATCCCGCAAATCCTGGCCCTCTATATTATTAAATTATTACACCACGCCCGTATCCAGAAAAATTTTTCGGTGGTGGGGACGGGAGGGGGGGGGGGGTGGAGGAGGGAATTGGGCAACTTTTCCAAGTTTTCTTCCTTTTGCTGGGGAAAAAGTAAATTTTTCCCATTTCGGGGGGGGGGCAAGGGGCCTGCCCCGGACATCTGCGAAATTCGAGATTTTTTCCATCCCACCCACTCCATCTCCCCAAAGGACGGGCTGAGCCCTAATCAAAGGCAATAATTAGCAAATTAATTAATGTTAAAAAGAAAAGCGGCTTTTCCTTAGACAACAATTGTGACCATGCTGATGTCGTTCACATCGATTACACGCCAATGCACAGAAACTTGTTGTATTTTTTAATTAAAATGAGTATCGTATTTCCTCTATTAGACGCTCCCCCCCTCTCCATTTGGCGCCCCCTTCTAATTGAAGCGCCCCCTCAAGGGATATTTCCCCCTTAAGGTGTATTGAAAAATAGACGCCCCGGGACGCCTATTAGAGGAAATATAATATACCTATGTGTTGCGCCTGATTTAGATGATTTTCAAAATCGGGGTGCAACAATATATTTTTTAATTTAAATTATTTAATTTCAATTATTTAAGGCTCCAAGGGATGCGAGGCAAGTGGCTATGGACAAGACCACGTAAGTAAAAGAATGTCAAAAATTGGATACCAAAAACTCTAAGGAGAACTGCCGCCATCATTGAAGGATAATATTATAAATAGAAGCCTCCGGGGGACTATCATAGGAAATGCGGCCAATATTGTATATTCAAAAATATACCGTTTTATACTTGCCGATTTCCTTTAGGGGCGGATCTTTTTCAATAACCCCTCGAGGGGGGGGGGGCTCAATTGGAGGAGGGCAAGTATGATATTATAAATAGAATAAAAGCCCCCGAGGGACTATTAGAGGAAATGCGGGTTAATCTTTTAGATTCAAAATATTATTTGTACATTTGTTTGGCTTATTTTTAAATTTTTTTTATCACCGGAATTTTGGGATTTTCATATATTTTTAAATAAATTTTAATGTGGCGAATTTTAAACTTTTATTTTAGTTAAAATATTTTTTGTAAAACTATGACAAGCACATATCTTATAAAGCTTTACTTTCCACCTGCATTTTCCTGCTGCTTTGATGGATGCGTAAAAAGCGCAACGGAAATCGGAAATTTCTTATGCCATTTTTTATAATTAATAATGTGGCAAAAAAGAAAAATTTAAAAAGGGCAAAAAATTGTCGAAATTTGCAAAAATTTGTGTAAAAAAATAGCAACAAACATAGGTAAGGTAAATCTGAGATCGTCCCTGGTTTGAAATTTCGAGAATTTGGCTTGGTAAGAGGCCGAAAAGTGGCCGATCGGAGATTGTCCGGGATGCCATATGTCGGGGAAGCCAAACTGGTGATCGTGGCTCATCGGGGAAAGCATATCCAGCCGGGGATCGGTGATTGTCCGACATGGCATATAATAGGGGAACGGTGATTGTTGGGCATGGCTAATATGCCGGGAATCGATAATGTCCCAGGTGCCATATACTATGTTTGGGTTCGGGATTGTATAGGGCATGATGCTAATGTGTTGGGGATCGATAATCCGGGATTGTAAGTCCGGACTTTCCAGAATTTTTAATTGTACCCGGGGGTACTATTAAAGGAAATAGAAATTTTCCAAAAACAGGTGCGATTTTAGGCGATTTTTGACGGAATATTGACCAAAACTCATTTTTAATAAATTATAGATAAAAAAATGGTAAGAAAATACTCCCGCTCGAATAAATACGCCTATATAATTTTTTTTAAAAGAGACAAAAATTTAAGTAATTTAGAAAAAATTACCGATTTATTGATTGAAAAAATTTCGGAATTCCGGACCTTTTTGGTGTCCGGAATTCCGGTTCCGGATCCCGGACTTTTGGACTTTTTCTGGCGGAGGGAGGGGGGGGGGTCCGGAACTCCGGGTTCCGGACTTTCATTTTCGGCATCCGGTTCCATCCCTGGAACATATATGTCGGGGATAAGGGATTTGTGAAAAATTTACCCATTTTTTGGGGATCGGGGGGCTTAACTCTAATTTTTTTTTAATTGCCATAAATTCTTTTGATGTTGCCGCTGCTCAAACTTTTCATTGTAGGTGAGTTGCACGGAGTGCTGTGAGCAGGACAAATGCAACAACAACCATCAGCTTGACTATTATTTTGCGGTGATGGCCCAACAATTCACATCGTAAAGCCAAAATTTTGCTAATTACCGTATTTCCTCTATTAGACGCCCCCTTTTAATTGACGCCCCCCCTTTAGTTGACACTCCCCTCAGAGAGTATTGAAAAATAGGTGCCATGCTCTCCTCCTAATTTACGCCTTGCCCCAAGGAGGTATTGAAAAATAGACGACCGGGGCGTCTATTAAAGGAAATACGGTAATTGATTAAATTAATTAACTAATTGTTGTTGACACTTTTAAATGTGGACAAAACCGGTGAAGAACGAAGCAGCATTCAACAAAAAGAACAATCTCAAATTTCCTTACTGATAAATAATTTTTGTCCTTCATTTAAGCCCTCGGAGGCAATTACATACTATATGTATTAGATTATCGTAATTCTTAAAATAAAAGCCCCAGGGGCTTTATTTTTCACCCTCCTCAAAAGGAGTGCTTTTAGAGGGGAGCTTCATTCCAGGGAGAGGCTCTATTTAAGAAATTGCGGTTGTTGGATTTTTTTTAAATTAAATTTTTCTTTTATGAATAGAAAAAATATAGTATTTGTTGTCTAAATATTTGTTGTTTTAGAAAAAAAAAGGTTTTCCTTTTTAAGTTTTTTCGAAATCGAGCGGTTACTGTATCATCCAGGGCCCGGGGCGGGGGTAGAATTAAATGGGAACATCGGACACTGTATATCTAGGCCCAGGGGCGGGGGTACAATTAAATAGGGACATCGACCGGTTACTGTATCATTTAGGGCCTGGGGGCGGAGGTACGATTAAATGGGAACATCGAACAATTACGTGGTCCAGGACCCGGGGGTACAATTAAATGGGAACATCGGACGATTACTGCATTATCTGGGTCCAGGGGGCGGGGGTTTACATTTTTATGGGAACATTCAACAATTACGTGGTCCAGGACCCGGGGGTACAATTAAATGGGGACATCGACCGGTTACTGTATCATTTAGGGCCCGAGGGCGGAGGTACGATTAAAAGGGAACATCGAACAATTTCTGTGGTCCAGTACCCGGGGGTACAATTAAATGGGGACATCGACCGGTTATACTGTATCATTTAGGGCCCGGGGGCGGAGGTACGGGAACATTGAACGGTTTCTGTATCATCCAGGCCAGGGAGTTGCTAGTTTTTCGGCATTCGTGTTTATCGTCTCTCCATGCGTTGATTCCGGCATTTGTGCATTCATTCTCGACCATTTTCGGCGTCATTTGTCCATTTAACGCAGGGTTTCCATCTGAAAATTTTCCAAATCAGAACATCAAGGCCAAAAAATCAGATTTTGGGGTCAAAAATCAGAACATTACTCAAATTGGTTGCGCAGCAATAGTATATCAATTTATCCAAGTAAATGAATATCAAATGCCATATTTTAGATTACATATGATCATTTTGAGCAATTTTTCGGACTTTAATACAAAAAATCAAAATTTCTTTGGGTGGGGAGGGGAGGCAGTGCCGATAGGCGCCGCCGGGAAAAATTTTGCAAAAATTAGGTAAATTTGTTAACAGAATTTGGTCCTTTTTGCGTCTTTTTTTTGATTTTTGATGGCAAAAAAATGGAATTTTCTTTGGGCTCACCAAAATAAGACACAAAATAAGACCAAAAAGCAGTTATCGCCAAGAGGAATTGATCCGGCGGTGCTTTATGCACCGTCGGGGAAAATTTTTTGAATATTTTAGTGAGTCTTATTAAGATTTTGTGATAAATTCGCTTCAAAAAACCATTTTATTTCCAAAAAATAGCGATTCAAAATCGGAGTTTTCCTTTGAAATCCCAAAATCAGAACAAAATAAAGACAATAGGCTGAAATAGAACAAAAATCTGACAAATCAGAACATATGGAAACCATGATTTAACGCCGCCCTCACGAAAAACCACCTGCGGCTGACGAATTGGCACTAATCCAATTATTGTTGTTGGTGGTTGTCGTTTGGCTCTTGACACAAACAGTGCAGCACCATTTATTGGTGCTGTCCGCAGTTGCTGCTCAATGCCAATCAGTGCAGCCCCAAAAATGCATTAATTTCTTTGCGATATAAATGACTGAAAAAAGAGGAAGGGATCCGAAATTTTTAAAATTTTTTCATTAAAAACAGGTGGTCGGGGCTTCCCGATCGTCGTAGCGTACCTATCTTGTCGGGACAAGACAGATTAGGGGATCGGATTACGGGAACGGGACAAAATTTCGGCGCCGAAATTTCGATTTTCTGCTGTTAAATGTTTCTTCTGAGTATTTGAATTTTCGACCTTTGTTCGAATTTGTGTCCGGGTTCGAAATTAGGCGAAATGGGTATCGTATTCGTGAACAACGGCCCTGAATCCATATTTTGGAACAGACCATTGTTTTTGCATATTTTGCGATTCAAAAATATTTGCCTTTTTTGTATTTTAAAACCATAAAAATTGCGGCATAAATAATGATCAGCCCAATGTGCATAAACACTGATCGATTGAACGAAATTGTGTAGAAGAAGCCGCCCAACGCTCTGACAACAGTCACACTGCACAAAACCATTCTGCGAAAAAATTGGGCTTGATATTAGGGATTCCGGGATTTCATAAAAAGTGGCCGGCCGAGATCCCGCCATCCCCTCCCAGTTTAAATCCAAGTCTATCCAAAAAGGCTGGAGCCGGGACTTTGATGGAAAAACTCGGGGCCGGGATTTCCAAAAATCCCGTCCCGGTTTAATCCCGGTCCATCAAAAAACACTGGATCCGGGATTTTGATGGAAAAACTCAAGGCCGGGATTTCCAAAAATCCCGTCCCGGTTTAATCCCGGTCCATCAAAAAACACTGGATCCGGGATTTTGATGGAAAAACTCGGGGCCGGGATTTCCAAAAATCCCGTCCCGGTTTAATCCCGGTCCATCAAAAAACACTGGATCCGGGATTGCACTTGCTTTTCTCTGAAGCATTTCTACATCGAGTAAAAAGTGCGGCGAAATTTATAATTTTGTTCGAATTTAATTTATCATTATAAATTTCGAATTTATGATAAATTTTAATTTTACCGTATGATCTGAATCTTGCGCTAAAATTTACAAAAATAATTAAATTTCATTAAAATTCATTTTTTTGCCACCTGTGCAGCTCAGCAAATCTAACCCTTAAAAATAACTGAAATTTTAATTACCTAATTAAAAAGTGGCAAGGAATCCCCCATCATTTCCTCGAATAAAAGCCCCCTCCCTAGGTGCCCTATAATAGAAGGCCTACCCCTTGAGGAATATAATACCATGATGTTCCCCGCTTTTAAGCTCCCCTTAAAATAGAAGCCCCCATCAAGGGTGTCATGACGAAAAAATAAGCCTGCGTGGTTCTATTAGAGGTTTTCATTATCGCTTAATTTTCACAATATTTCGCGAAAAAAAATTTATTTACTCGAATATTACCCCCATTTTCCAAATTAAAAAAAACACGAAATCCTGAGTAATCCCTGCTTTAAATGGAGAGAGTTTAAGTTTTTTTTCAATATCCATGCATAGTTTTATTAGGAGGGAGCTTCTATTAGAATATCTTCGGGATTTTATGAAATTTTATTCTAGGAATTTACGATTATTAAAATTTATTTTTAATAAATACCATTAATTTAAATAAATTATGAAAGAAATTATTTCCAAAATTATTACCAATTTCGTTGTCGCCACTTTACTTGTTGGAGTTGCAATGCTTGACGACGATCAGGGCTGCACGAAAATCCAAAAAATAAATTTTCGTACACGAAAACGAAACGAAAATCATAATTCGTAACGAAAACGAAACACGAACGAAAAAATAAATTTTGAAATCCGAAAACGAAACGAAAAAATTTTTGTGGACGAAAACGAAACACGAAAACGAAAAAATATACGTTTTCGTACGAAACGAAAACGAAAAAGACGAAAAATTTTTAAAGCAAATTTTATTCATTGTCAAATCCACAAATCAATAAATTTGATGTAAAACTAATTATTTTTCTAAATTTTCTGATGAACGACTTTTCCGTCGGTCATTAAACATTATGTGGCAGTTGAAAAAAGTTATTCCACCTCCATTGTACCCATCAGTGTTGCTACGGGTTAGGGTTAGCACTCGAAAAATCTCTGGTTTGGGTAAGGAGGCAAAAAATTCCTCGTAAATTTGTTTTTTTGGGGGCTAAATGCTTGGTGAATTTGAGGGGAGACGGTACAGATAGGCGTCGCCGTGAATTTTTTGAGAATTTAGCTGGGATTGTTAAGAATTTTTTCTTAATATTGCATTTTAAATTAAAAATAATTTATTTCCACTTCAAAAACAATTTTAGAAGTTATAACATTATTTCCAATGGTAAAAAAAAGAATAAATAAAAACTTTTCACCACACGGGATTCGAACCCAAAGCAATATCGTCACAAAACCTACAACACAAACCACTCGGTCATACCTTTCCTTGCTTACTTTTACTTTGAAATCACCATTCTTACCAGTGCTAATTTTTTCGTGTTTTTCGTCCAAATTCTGCTCGACGAAAACGAAAACGAAACGAAAAAATGAAATTTTCAAACACGAAACGAAACACGAAAAGAAAAAATGAAATTTTCAAACACGAAACGAAACACGAAACGAAAAAATTTTTGTGGACGAAAACGAAACACGAAAACGAAACCCAAAAAGTGACGAAAAAAGGGGACGAAACGAAAACGAAACGAAATTTCGTGCAGCCCTGACGACGAACCCCTGAAATAAAGCCCCCATCCCTAAAATAAGGTCCCCTGAAATAAAAATCCCTGAATTAAGTCCCTGAAATAAAGCTCCCCTGAAAAAGGCTCCCTGAAATAAACCCCCCCCCCCCCTGAAATAAAGTTCCCATTAATATATAAAGCCCACACACCTAAAATAAACCAATAAAACCTCCCTGAATTAAGGCCCCCCTCCCTTGGAATGAAACCACCCATTGAGAAAATGTCCCCATTGAAATAAAGCACCCACCTTTGAAACAAAGTCACCATTGAAATAAATCCCCCACGCCTAAAACAATGCCACCCTAAATAATGCCCCACTAAAAATTAAAAAAAATATATGAGTTTCTTTTGCCTCGGGCAAAAAGCGCGACGGTGGCGGTGGGGGCAATGGCAGGTGGTCGTCCTCGTTATTGTTCATCTCTTCTGCCGCCACCTGCTAATTTGTTAGCGCCATAAAGCTATAATGGGTACGGAGTGATGCAAACCAGGGATGGTGCCGGATGCCAAATGAAAGTCCGGAATCCGGAATTCCGGACCCCCCAAAAAAGTCCGGAATCCGGAATTTTTCAATCAATAAAATCGATAATTCTTAAAAAAATTCCCAAATTTGCCTTACTTTTTTAAAATGTTAATTTTTTGTCTATTGTTTTTTAAAATTATATATTCGTATTTATTAGATCGAAAGGACTTTTTAAGCATTTTTTTATCAATAATTGTACTAAAAATGCAGGTTTTTGGCCAATATTCAGTCAAAAATCGCTTAAAATTCCACCTATTTTTGGAAAAATTCTATATTTCCTCTAATAGTGCCCCGGGGTACTATTAAAAAATTCCGGAAAAGTCCGGAATTTTTCGAAAAAGTTCGGAATTCCGGACCCCAAAGGTCCGGAATTCCGGAATCCGGCACCATCCCTGATGCAAACCCAAACCCGAGTTTTTTCTCAACTCGAAATTCGGACCCGAAATTTTCGAATGCCAGTCCCAAAACCCTAACCAAAATGTTTCTTAGCCCGTTGCAATAGGTACCTAGGTAGGTATTATAGGTAGTTTCATGGCAACCCGTACAATTTCAAATGGAAATGGCCATAACTTTTTTTGTTTGTCAGCCAATTCTTCAAACTTTTGTATCATTCCATTCTTTTTTATCTGAAAGTTCATCCATTTCTTTTGTCATTTATAAGTCATTTCCTTTTAGATTAGTATTTTTTACATTATAATTGCGAAATTAACTGAAATGAACAAGGGCACATTTCGTAAGCATATGCAGCAGCATCTACAGCATCCTGTCAAGAGAACAAGACGTGAACTATTTGTCAATGGATGAAAGTTCATTGCTTGTGATTCGCCAGCCAGGGTGACTGGACGATCCGACAGAAGTGGACAATTCGACAGAAGTGGACGATCCGACAGAAGTGGACAATTCGACAGAAGTGGACAATTCGACAGAAGTGGACAATTCGACA